>JAQGAK010005553.1:0-10047 GCA_034696945.1 Lipothrix lubbocki | reverse complement strand
CCCCCCCCCCCCCATTTAACTTCCAATTTCGAATGTCAACAAATCTCAAAAATACTCAAATGAACTATATGCAAAACAACTCAAACAGATTCTGTAACCCTCAAAAAATACAACTCTACAAAAATTTAACATCCCATTTCCAAAAAAAAGGACCCACCCTTACCTAAAAATCGCTCTATCAAAAATGAAGCTTCCCTGGAAGGTTGAAGGTATTAAATCGATTTCGTGGTCTCCTTCCAAGTCCGAAAACAGAAGATCGAAGATATACTTTATATTATACTTACTATTAAAAGAGTAACCTATGACCTACACTGTTCACAAATAGCCCAATACAACGGCGTATATATAGGATCAAACCAAAAAACACGTTTCTAATTTTGCTTAACCGCAGGTGAAGGATACAGATGATAAATATTTGTCAACATAAAAACAGGATTCACTATATAAACAAGTATAGTTAAACAAAATTCTCTTTAACTATACTTATAGTAAAGAAAACAGGTAAACAAATCTCTCTTTTAAACAGCTTAACAGAATTCCGTGAAGAAATAACTTGAATGTAGAGTATAGAGTAGAGCAAATGGTATGAATTTCAGAATTTCAACGAAAAATATTGCAATTTTGTAAAAATTTTGTTCCCTTAGTAATGGCCACACAATGTTCCAGGCCAGGTGCAAAATACGCACAAACGCTGCACATGCACTTGAGGAGAGTGTGTATTCCAAATTTAATCCTTTATCCGTCAACACAAACTCTGTATAGTGAAGGGAGGAAGATCGAACGAAACTCCAAGAGGAAAAAGAGAAAGAGAGAGAGACGAGTCAAGTTTTAATCAATGATGTTTATACCCTGCCACAGTGAGTATGTTTGTATGTATAAGGGCGGACAATATGTACACCTTGAAGGGAATTTCTATCTTGTGGAGGTACTCTGGCCCTATGTTGTCATATATGCACTATGATGGAGATTGAGAATGTTATAAGAACGAACGAGACGAACGAAAGGAAGAGCGACGATTCCGGAGCTCCTCTACCGACCAAGTCTCCAATGCGACTGCGGTGATTCCGCTGGGCGAGTGCGCCTTTTCGACTGCACACGAGCGAGGGAAACGGACTGTCAGACGGCCGTTGGGAAGACCGTTTTGAATTTTGTTTCCCGTCGCCGCTTCTTGTTTTCGTTACACACACACGGCCGTTCATTTCCATCAGCCGTTCCTTTCTAATATTTTAGATACGAAAAATAGCCGTTCCAGTTCCTTTCCTTCCTTGTTATTGCCTTTCTATTCTCTCCCATATATTTTATCTCCATTTTAATCAGAATTTAATCGATAATTGCACGTATGACATGCATTCTGATAATAGATAATTAGTCCAGACTGATATTCTTCCCTGGTTTCAAGTTGTTTCACCTATGGTTTGCGTCATTATAAAATCGATTATACTACAAAATTCTATATCCCATGTTTTGAACAGTATGCAACTTCAAACTTGTTGAATTGGTTCAGGCTGAAAATACATGGGATTAGTTTATTTTTTTTGTATTTAGCTTATTTGTTGAAAACGGTTGAATATTCCTATTCCATTTGATTCCGTTGAATTTTTGGTATTTGGACAATTCCCGGAGGAGTTTGTCCTCTGTTGAGGGAAGAAACCGCGTCTACTGTTGTTGACTGTGACTTTCATTATTGGTAAGCTTCTTTCATGTTTGTTTTAATTATTTTCTGTGGTTGTGGTTTATATGATACTTTTTTGTATTTTTGTGCTTTTATGGATTGAGTAATATTGGAGTAATAGCATTCTGTATTTTAAGAATATTTCAATTTGGTGTTAAACATGATGACAAGCAAGCAAGTGGAGAATGTGGAGTAGATTAAATCGAGTTTTATAGGTATCTCTGGTTAGTGTGAAAAATTATTAGAATAGCAATCCTGTATTTATATATTCTTTTATTTCTGTGTTCTAATTAATTTTGTGGGATTTTTTATTAAATTGCTTTTAATTAATGTTGCGTGACTTGTTATTGAATTGTTTGCCATTAATTTTGCGGGATTTGTTGCTGAATTGTTTGTAATTTAATGTTGCGTGACTTGTTATTGAATTGGATGTAATTATTTTTTCAGAGATTTGTTGAATTTCTTTGAGTTTGTATGTTCCAGTGAAAAACAGAATTCTTAAGAATAGTTTGGGACTTGAGCGCGACTTCAGAATTTCATGGTTACGGAAAGAAATATGTGACCACATACAAGGGTTGCGGTTTTGTAGACTGGCAATTCATTACAAATTAATAAGTGTGTTATTTGCTGTCTATGCTTAATATTATTTAGACAGCGTGTTGAATAGTATAGTAAAGGTATTATTATACTTGAATATAGAAGGATACACTACTACTACACATGTTGTAGGCGGAAACGGTAGATCCAAATCCTACCCTGAATTGAAACTGTAGTAGAAATAAACTTACAAGTGGTTTTGTGGCGTGGGTGTGGGTTGATGTTTACTTTTATATTAACGTGGAGTGTACGTGCATTTCAGAAATTAATATCAAGAACTAGGGAGGCTATGGATAACCCGGGAGAAACGGAAGATGGCCAGGGGAAAAAGGAACTGCAAAGAGGATCGTCCGTGCTGTCGAGGAAGGAAAGCGGCCGAAGGAAGCCGTTTAAGATAGAAAGGGTGGAGATTGAAGACCTGTATTTCCCTGAGGATGATGACCAAAATTTGATCCCGAAAAAGCATATACTGGACACATTGGAGTTTGATCAAGTGACGTTACAGAGTGTGGTAACAGCTGAGCTAAGGGATTTAGGAGTTACTATCGATAATTCGGGAAGGCAGTCAAGGTCTAAATCCAGGAAGCCCGTTCCTCCGCAAGCAATTCAACCTGATCAGTTTTTGGTAAATTTCAAATAACTGAACTTTGGGTATAAAACAAATGGATTTCTTAATTTTAACAAATGGCACCTCGTAATTTTTTGTTTATACAGGAAACTGTGGAAGTAGCTTTGGAAAATGGGAACGGGGTTAGACTGTGTATTCCACACGTTGTTAGACAAACGTGTGAGTTCATTCGGAAGCATATTACTACGGAAGGGATTTTTCGCAAATCTGGTTTGTCGTCAAGGGTTCAAAGCTTAAAGGTAGATTTATATGAGATCGTAATAACTTTGAAACAGCAGTTTGTAGTACTTGGATAATAGGGCAATGTATTAATGTTTATAATTTTCACAGCAACGTTTCGATGAAAGAGACACGGATGTATTTAATCCCGATGACACTGTATTTGATGCATCTTCAGTATTAAAACAGTACCTTCGTGAATTGCCAAATCCTCTCATACCACCAGAAATTCAGCCCATGTTTTTAAAGTAATTAAATTTTTTGGAATGATTTGTTTCATAAGTGATGTTGTTTGTTTATTATAATTTTCAATTGGCTTTATCTCCTACAGATGCTTAGACCATTCTGATGAAAGAATCAGAATCGACTCGATCCTAATGAGCATTTACTTGCTCCCTCTCTCAAATATTCACATTTTGACTTACTTAATGAAGGTAAGACAGCATTACATCTTCATATTATTATTTTGTTGTTGCCTGCCTACCAGTTTACAGTTGTCCAATTTCTTTTATATCTAGTTTCTTTTCGAAGTCGTCAAGCACAGCAATGTTAACAAAATGGGTTATAAGAATTTAGCTCTAGTGCTAACTCCAAACATAATGCCAGTAGAAGAGCGGAAAAATCCACAGAAGGGAAAGGATACAATTTTGTCCGAAAAAATTGCCCTGGAGAAAAATCGACGAGTTATGGAGGTAATAATCGTTTTATATGTATTTCTGGCACTGACTTCGAAAACAGTTATTTTATTCTGATGTAAATACCCTTTTGGTTTGTTTGTTTTAGTTCATAATTATTTTTAATATTTTATTATTAGATTCTTATACTCTACGGTGACTATGTTGGCTGGGTTTCGACAAAACTGGCCAAAGCTATCGAAGTGCAATCGATTTACAAAAGTTCTGACGATGAGTTGGACAACGACAGAGGCAGAGAAGGGAGACGAAAAAAACGTCGCAGTGGTTCTCTAACAAGTAAGTACATCCCCTGCTACATTGTGTTTCAGTTTTCTTTCTATGTTCATCAACATTTTGGTTACATTATTAGGAATGTTTGGCTTCTTGAGGAAAGTCGCAAATGGGAAAGGAGTGGAAACTCCTTCCTCAACAGTTGACACTCCAAGTGATTTTGGACTTCACACGCCAGTTCTAAAAGCGAGTACAAAGAAACGTGCCAATGAAGAACCAATATTTTCTACTCAAAAGAAGTATGTTAACGTTAATCTATTTTTATTTGGATAGGATCTACTTTATTTTATTTTTGCATTTTTGTTTGCTCAGTCATAAAATGGTAATGTTACTTTGGTTGTGTTGTAAATTTGTCGACATTTGCCAAGTAATGTTTTGTTGTATCACATGTGTAGTTTAGTAACTATTTTATTCTGTGTTGATGTGAGTCATTTGCAACAAGCATATATTAGTTATTTTTATAAGTAATGTTTGGTTAAAAAACTGCTCGTTATTGGATGTACATACAACTAATGTAGCGAGTATACATGTGTTCCTCGTTTGTAAAGAAAAACTATTCTGGATGCTGTCCGAAGAAATGGTCTTAATGGAGGAGATCCCAATTCTCCGATTGGATTTTTAGCTTGTCCGTCACCAGCAGTTTGTTTAGATCCCAGGTATTCAAGATGTTATTTGTTGGGAAGGTTCATAAAATTGCATAGACTGGTGTAATGTGTTATTCGTAGAATCGATCGGTTGGGGTCGCATTCCGGGTTTTAGCATTTCTTATTTCTTACTAGTTGCAAAATGTGTTTTGTGCCATCCGTTCCTAATGCCATATTTTCATAATTGTTACCCGTGTTCCTTTTGCTGATCAGATGTGTATTGTAAAGCAGGAATCTAAATATCTTGACATTATTGAATCCATTTGTGCTATTTTAATTTCTAATCATTCGTGTGTTTATTTATTTATACCTCCCGTGCAGTCTAATTTTTGTCTTGTCATTTGTCATATGTATTATGTGATATTTATTGTTTACTCCATGTCCAATGTCCATTGAACATCAAAAGTTGTAAAATACTTCCATTTTCTGATACAGTAGTAATGGCGTGAAAAACAGTGCAGAACTATTTCTATGCCGATACTGAAAACTGCTACATAGCTCTAGTGTTTAAGCGTTTGTACATACAAAAGTGCTAAACTTTTGACGCTTGCTTGAGCAATGCTTTTTATACTTATATTTTGTATTTATCGTAACGTAACGTATATTGTGTAAAGGCTTTTCATGGATGTTTTTAATGAATTGTGCAATTTTTAATTCAACTTGTAATTCATTGGGTAGGTGGCTTCGCCGTAAGTTTAAGAGATCTTAAGCGTGTATTCATATAAAATGAATTTGAAATTCCAGCCCAATGCGTACCGAATGGAAAAATCTCAATGCTCAACTGAATTTAACTACTCCCAATATCATGAGGGATAAGAAGAGGTAACAGAAGCTTATTTTGTTTTATGCTAAAAGTTGAATTTACTCACGAATGAAAAACCTAGAGGCATCAAATTTGACTGTGAAAATTATTAAATGGAACTAATACTTTAATTATCTTTTTAGATCAAAGTCCACGCCAGACAACGCGAGAATTCAGTGGTCATCTAACTCTAAATCGTCAACGAAGAATCCTAAACTTGGATTTGGAAGGAAGTCTGGAAAGAAAGTGGTATGCAATACTATGATGGTTTTAATTTACACATTCTTTTTGTATACTTGAAATCGTTTTTGAATCAATGTAAAGTTCACCTTGATGCATATAACCGTGGATGTAAATGTTTACATCAGGAATGTATTTCGGATTCTGAAAGTGATTCCTTTGAATTCCTGTTTGACGAAAGTTTCAACTCCTCCAAAACCAATCCTATCCTTAACCTACCAAAGTACTTCAAAAACTTCTCATTGCTTCCGTCAAAAACTATGAAAGCTTCCGTTTCTGCCACACCTGAATGTAGCAAAGGAAAAATGTTTTCAAGAAAAGCCAAGCCCTTATCCTATCCACTCATGCCAAATTGCCCGGATGATGTATTTTTTTAAATTTTATTTCCGTAAGATCGTTCTGATTACAATATGTACATAAATTTCATTCATGATGTTGTATTCTTTTAGGCCATGTTACATCAACAAGTAAATCAAAATTTACAGAAGAAAGAAATCAATGCCTCTGCGGTGTCTATTCATAGCTTACAGGATTCTCCAAGAAAAAAATTGGCCCACAATCCATCAAAAACGAAATTAAGTAATGAAAATAATCAAGACTTGAACCCCCCTGAAGGTATTCCTCCCCCACCAGAGTTTTCCGATGGGTGCAGTTCCCAAGAAAGTTCTTCCAAGGATGCACAGCCTTCAGAGCCTGGTACAAATGTAAGCAGTGAGGGAGAATACGTAATGTTGTCCGCCACTGCAACCGCTGACGATGTAAAAAATGAGGCTTTCATATCGTCTACTAATTCATTGGATTTGACTGACAGCACCTCCAATGATACCCTATCTCAAGATGAAAAGTTGATGCCTGTTGAATTTTTACGTCTCACTCCTTTGATTCGGGAGATCAACAATTTAACGATGTGCGCTCAACAGGATATTTCATTACAAAAAGATGCGCCTATAGATACCAGCGTAGAGTTACCAGTACAAAATCTTGACATGTCCAGCTTCATCGAACCGCCTCCACTGCTACCGCCGAAAAAATCTCCTGCACTCGCTGCTGTTGCCAAAGAATTTCAAAGAACCCTTCAAGAAGAGAAAATAATTAAGTTAAGAAGTGAAATGAGCAATGGTGGATCGTCCCGTCCTAATGCTGTGCAGCGGCATGGATCTGTACACGAGAGAGGAGTGTCACCTTCACAACGGAAAATTAACTCATTCCGTCGTCGAAGATCTCATGATTCCGTCAAACCTACGACTCCTGTTGCGCACTCCCCAAGGTTTATGTCCCTTCGAAGTCCAAGAAGTCGTCCCACCCTTCCCACGTTGGCTAGATCTCCTACTCGTTGTACTCTTCGTCGAGGACGACCTAATACAGCTTGGGCTGGACTTCCACGACCCAGTCCTTGTAGAGGCAATACTAGCATGAATCAGACTGGTAAAAGTCCAAGAACTAGGCCTGTCCATGGATCTGGCGCCACCCCTAGAGATAAAGTAGTATTGAAAGACAAAGGGAATATTCCCAGCCCGGTGATGCGTCGCATGTCTTCCGTTCAAGAATTAGTGCATAAGTTGGAATCGAAAGCTAATAAGATTCAAACCACCAAAAGTGCCTCAGAAATTGTACCAGAAAAATCACTCCACCGTCCTACTGTATTAAATATTCCGAAAAATAGACGTAGTTTGCCTTCAAATTCAGGTACTTGGCATTTACAAGATATTGCGAAGTCTAATCAAAAGTCAGTACAGGGTACACTGGAAGGTTTTCCTGAGCGAGCCGAGCTTCCTAGACGTAGTCCACGAAGAAGTAGTCCGAGAGTAAAAACGAACACGCCGAACCAGGGGAATGAATGGGTAAGTGGTGTCAGCTTCCAATTCGATGGTAGTACACCCGAAGGTAGTCATCAGAAATCTTCTTTTGGTAACAATAGAAATAGGGAATCTATTCATTTCTTGAAAACTAGAAATGCTGGTAAAGTTTCAGCTAATGTTAGGATGTTTGATGGAATGGTGACTAAAGCAAAGTCTCCTTCTAGCAAGTCCATGATACCCCGCTACACTGCACTGCACACAATTCCATCTCGCACGCAACTGTCTACTGCAGAAGCAGATGCATAAGTTATGAAATGTTTAAATGTTATTTTAAATATTTGTTTACTTTTGTGTATTTTATTTCGTTTTTGTTATTTATCCACACATTTTAATGAGTAATGAATCATGACTTGTTTTTACACTATTATTGTTCTGCATAATTACATAAACCTTCTCGATTAAGACTTACTAGCAACATACTATAATCTTTCAACTATAAATTAACTTTAGCTGTAACATCTTTCAGAGGAATGTCTTGGTAAAGTGGTTAATAATATAACAAAGAATGTACTATAGATATAATGGTGAAAGCCACTGTTTAAAGACGGTGGTGATCCTCTGTATAAAAATCAAAAGATATATATGTATCTGTATTTTGGAAGTTTGCCAGCACTTTGAATCTAAATTATGACTACTGTTTGTACACAGTTTACAGAATTATATTACAATTATACATATGTAGACATCACTGATATTTTATCTAATATTATATTACAACAATTAAGAATGATCTATGATGTGTTTTTATTATATAGTACGTTGAACGTGAAATAATTAAACGTTTACGACACAGTTTTTGTAATGATTTGTGATCGGTCCGCACTGACCCTTGATTGCTTCTAACTTTCGCACACTCACACATACATGAACCCTTGAAAAATTAACATCGGAAGCTTTTACTTTATTTCTCAACATCATAGCAATCAGTAAACAGATTTAGGAAACCTGAGATTCTTTTTGGGGGCTTATTCCAAAGAATTAAGCATGAGAAGCTGCTTCAGTACTTTGGTCTGACTAGTTTCTCTTATCTCACCGGCCAAAAACATCTCATCAACAACTGTGTAAACCTGAAATATATTATTTCATAGGTTAGCACATTAATTCAAATGCATTTGTTAACATTCGAATTTTTTTCAATAATAACGCAATCAATTTTTAATGTTAATCATTACCTTGTAGAAGTTGAAAACAAGATCTAATTCGCAAACATTGTGGAAATACTCATTTAATACTTCAACGAAATTATGAATGGCCTCCAAGTAGCACAGATTATTGTCATTCACATCCACGCAAATACAAAAATAAAGCCCAGCATAACGGCGGTATACTATCTTGAAGTTGCGGAACTGGAATTCCAAATAAATATAATTAAATTATTAAATATAAACAAAACTATTTTAATTGAACAGCATCCTGGATCATCATGCCAGATTTTAAAAGCCAGTCGGACTATCATTATAGCCATATTAGCCATTGACAGAGTTTACCTCCACAAAATTGGTATGTTTCGCATCCCTAACCGTCACTACCGCGTGAACTTCCTCTATCAACTTCTGCTTCTCGTCGTCATCGAAATTCATGTACCATTTGGCTAACCGGGTCTTACCAGCCCTGTTCTGAATGAGGATGAATCGAATCTGAAACAGAATATTATCATTTATTATACATACGTCGACATCATTAAATTCACTCCTCACAACAGGCCAATATTATTAAATATAATTATACTCCTCCCAAATTCTATTATATAACACAATATCTCCAATTATCAGAATTCTCAAATCTAGGACACGAACACACAGGGCCTTTATAGACGTTAAACACACACATAATTCACAACCGCAGAAATTACATAACCTACATAATTATAACAAACTTCCTGCCTATCCATTTATAATATAATGTTCCGTCTATAATTAAAATGCTTCCTTAAAATGCCAATATTCCAAATTCCAATAAATCAAGCCAACTTCTTCCCACATGTAAACTTCTGCTTCATTATATGTAATAATGATATATTAAAAACCTTCTAAAAATCCTTATTCATTATTTATAAATTTTTGCAAAATAAATTCAAAAATCTCACCATGATTATCCTTGTTATTAAGTAATAGAGAGATTCTCGTTTAAAAGGGCCTACAGATTCCCTTAAATCCCCGTCTGGAAGTTCCGTCGATTGATGGGAGTTTACCAATTGTCAATATCCTGTAATGCAAAAAAAAACAATAATCAATTTAAATTTTAAAGTCGGTAAACAAATTAAAAATGTACTAATATTGTTAGCCATTAAAAAAGAATTGAATAAAAGAATGTAATAATTAAATAATTTAAAAAAATACTTACTCCGAAAGTCCAGTAAAAGAAGATCTGCTGATGATTTTGAGGAGGAATAAGGAGGATCGGCCTTCTTCCTTCAATAAC
>JAQGAK010005552.1:0-10047 GCA_034696945.1 Lipothrix lubbocki | reverse complement strand
AATTCAATATTAAAAAATGATAAATACTAAAATTAAATAAATAAGAAAATATAATAAATAATAAAATAATAAAATTTAATAATTTTTAAAATTATTTAAATAATAAAATTATTTAAATAATCAAATTATTTAAATAATCAAATTATTTAAATAATCAAATTATTTGAATAATCAAATTATTAAAATAATCAAATTATTTAAATAATCAAATTTAAAAAATAATAAAATTAACTAAATGATAATAAATAAAGGCGTTGGACCAGAAGCTAACATAGGCGTTTTATACGCTCGAACATGTCTTTTCAACGAAGTCCTTTTCTCTCTGTAGAGAGTGCATTGGGCGCTTGAAATAGTAGATACAAATTTACAGTCTAGTTTAAGTTTACGGATTATAGAATGTGATTACGGATTACAAGTTATAGAAGGAAAGTGCTTTCATAAAAAATTCAGTTAGGAATTCTTCCATATTATTTATTGATTTTGATAGAATGCTACAGAAGCTTTTTAAAATGACTAACAATCATATTCAGTCATTTTATATAAAATTGCATTGAAGATCTGTTTGTTTGCATTTAAAACATCTACATGACTCTTTAATTAAAATTGTCAATAAAAATCAAATCAAGTTTAGATATATAAATTATATTTTAGTTTTTAGTATATTTATTTATTTGCGTATACATCATAACATTTCAGTGGATTCAATTTTTAGCGAAAATTACTATTTACAGAAATAGTTTAGCGTTTACCAATATTACCATAATTGATAAAATCTTATATATTTATGTCAATGTAACCACCAAAATGAATTTGTGGGCTGTGGGAATTAAGTTTTTGCTGATTAGGAGTACATGACATTAAGGATGATATGCAGTCATAACAGGGAACCCATTATATGTACTACGCTTATTGACAAATAATGTCTATAATAAGCCTATCTATATATACAAATAATATCTATATTATTTTACTACAATAATATTAAAAAATCATGTTCTGCATTATTGGACTAATATTGTATAGCACAAGTATACTAAATTTACCTTTTCAGCATTTACGATAGTTTATATATCTAAACTTGATTTGATTTTTACAGTGGAACCTCGCTATAAGAGGCCTCCATATAGGAGAATTTTCTCTATAAGAGATCCTCTGGGCTCGCATGTCATACATGGTTATGTGCATACGAGCTCTCTTTATAAGAGATTTTCTATCTAAGAGGCAGATTTTGGTGATTTATAGCGTTTTTTATAGTGTAATTCCCGTTTCAGTGTAGTTCCCATGGAAAATAAATTAACGTGGAAAATTTGCAATCCTATGAAAGAAAACGAATGTTATGTGACTAGGCAACCAACTATACGAAATATGCGACAAATTGAAATATGCGTGCTGAACTATTGGAATGTAATTTATTTTTGATCCCCGATACGTACAAATGCCAAAATGGGGAGAACATTTTTAGAAAGCAGCGAAAAATGGGAAACTTATTGCAAAGTAAGATTTTTTCGGTAAAATTCAAATTTGAAAATCATTGAATATTTAAAACTCAGCGACCGAGACGGAAGCTCGTCAAGTGTAATACCTGTGAACAACGTTTTGTGACAAATTGTAAAATGCAAGAACAGGTGCCTGTACATGCGAGAGAAAATAATCTAGTCTTGTGTGCAGCACAAAATTTGCCCATGCACTAACTTTCCGAGACCATTTCAATGAGCACAGTGAAGCAATGTACAACTGCAACATATGTGGGAGTTCCTATAAACGAGAAACGGATTTCAAGAGTCATGTAAGTCGTCAGCATGCAAAATGTGAAGTTTGTGGTAAAAAATTTCCTAGTGCAAGGTATTTACGAAATCATCAAGTAGTACAGACCGGAGAGACTTTACAATTGTAATATTTGTCAGAAATCTTTTGGCCATGAAAGTTCTTTGACTTCACATGCAAAGATCCATGTAAAATGCAAACTGTAGAATACCCTACAAACTACAAATGCAACGTTTGTCAAAAAACGTTTGAACTAAACATCACCTTAGTAGTCATCAGAGAAAGGTTCACACTATAATTGTTCTCACACCAGTAGTTAACTGCCTGTGGTTGCCAAGCGTGATTTAGTTTAAATTTTTTTTTAAAAGTATCAGTATTTTATTTATTTATTGTATTACATTTTGTATACACTGGAACCTCGCTATAAAAGGCCTCTATATAAGAGAATCCTCTCCATAACAGATCCTTTGGGCTCGCATGTCATACATGGTTATATGCATACGAGCCCTATTTATAAAAGAATTTCTATATAAGAGGCAGATTTTGGTGATTTATAGCGTTCTCTTATAGCGAGGTTCCAGTGTAAATGCCGGAAATATGTGGTAGTTGTTTTTATGTATTTATGTCTTTTTTGATTTTTGAATGTAATGTTTTGTAATGCTTTTGTCTATATTGGGAATTCAGTGTAAAGTGTGTAAACTGTTCTACTACAGCACAATAACACCCAATCTGTAAATTAATCTTGCGCAATTATTTCATTTAGATTAAACATCCCATTTGGATTATCTTCTCGTTCATTCATATTTCGCTTATGTTTTAAAAGATGGAATTGACATAAGACAGTACACTGGACTCTCGCTATAAGAGATCTCCATATAAGACAACTCTTCCTGTAAGAGAACCTTTGGGCCCACATATCATACATAGTTATATGCATACGAGATCTCTCTATAGGAGAATTCTTATATAAGAGACATATTTTGGTGATTTATAACGTTCCCCTATAGCGAGGGGTCAGTGTAGTTATAAGTTTCTCTATTCAGGCCCTAAAAGCTTTAGTTTGAAGCATACTGTGCATTAGGTTTTGTTAAAGTCCCGACTATAAGTGGTTGTGCGTGCATTTGCTTGGTATTTACTTATTATTTGTTAATTACTTGTTCCCAGTACTCGGGCGGGAGAGCGTAGAGCCCAATTAGTATAGTTATGAACAAATTGTCAAAATTGGTATAGCTACTGTACGTGGCATGGCCGAAAAGGCCTTGGCTAGTGATATCGATAAATTCATGATATATTATTTCAATTAGTAAAATTTTCTCTCATTTCTGTTCGTCGGATCTAAGTTCCTTTGCCAATTTTACGTCTATTACGTTCCTCACTTACACAGGCGGCAAAAAGCTTCAGACGCAGACTAATAATATCCCTACTGTAGCGTATAGGTGAAAACAGTCGAAGCTGAGCTATTCACCTTGCTATATGTACAAATATACTGTTCCCAAAATCAGTGAAACCACGCCCGTCCATTAGGAGTTTTATTTCCTCAGACTACACATATACGGGGCTGCTTTGGAAAAATTAGAAATCAAATGTATGTACTCTGTGCGTAAAACAACAACGCATTTCTGTACAAACAAAAAAACAAGATAAAGTTTGGAAAAATCGTATACAGTCGCCCCTCTCTATAAGAGCACACTATAAAGACCATGATTTGCGCTCTTATAAGGGTACGCTGTTATAGGGAAATGAGCTTAAATATCTAACAAAAGTCGAATTAACTCAACTTCTATACATAATGACATAATTACATTATACGGGCGTACTTAAAAGCCAAAAACATACTCTAATTTATTTTTTAATGTTTGTAAACACAAATTATTTATTATGTAAAGTCATCATGGATTATGAACTAGCTATTTTATTAAAAATTTTAAATAAAAGGACACGACTAATAATTATCTACTATTTAACTCAATATTTATTTTATTCATTATTAAAAAAATAATTACTTACGGTACTTGTAAATACTCTAATAAATTACTTTATAACGTTTAGTTTAATCCCATTTGCTACTAATTAACTAAAACACATCACAGTTAATTTAACAGCTGTTTGCAGTTGATAGTCCGGCAATTCTGAAGAAACATTTTTTCTATAATTTCAATTTCAAAAACTTTTGAAAATATGTCCTGATGCTTTTAATTTGCATAAATTATTTATAAGCCACATCTTCATTTTCCTGGTTCTTTACTTAATAATGCTTGAAGTTTTAATAAATTATTATATACCTTAACAAACTCAAAACGAAATATATTAGCCGCGAATCCCAATTAGGTATTGAAAATAAGATATGAAATTATAATAATTTAATTATTGAAATGCATATTTTTAATAGAATTTAAATCGTAAATACAAAAAATGCTATCGATTGCTGAATTTGTGTTAATTGTTTGGAAAATGAATCACGTCCTTATAGTCAATTTAAAATTACATGGGCTGCTACTAATAATAATGTACAAAGAGACGCGTATTTTAGTTTTACACGAGCAAATAATCGAATGTTATGGTTACAAAGTGCAGAATGCTCTTATAGGGAACGACACAGGCTTCATCAGTAGGGATTTTGCCGCTGTTATAGTGGAAATGCTCCTATAGGAAATGCTTTTATAGGAAACACAAATAACATTAGAATGTGCTGGGGAGGACAGGAAGGCGCTCTTATAGGGAGAATGCTCTTATAGGGAGGCCTCTAATAGAGAGAGTCGACTGTAGTAAGATTTTGTATTCATTATATAGGTATTTGTGCACAACGTCTGCATGCGGAAAAGTAAAAACTGATCGATGATCTCATTTTGCACTTTTGAATAGTAAATTTACTGGTAGTCCCACAATTATTTACTGTTGATTTAAATATAACCCTTTAGATTCAGAAGCCCTATAACTTCCCACAGTATGTAATTACCACCTCTTTCCCCCTGTAAACTCACAAATCTCTGCTTTTAAATCATTCATCATGCTGACTAACCAAATTATTGTTACTTCAAAAAGAGACTAGCTTTTCTAAACTGATTGCTCCTAATATTTGTTCTGGTGTTAAATTCCTTTCAGGCTTTTTTAAATCCGTTTAATTGTGACGAATCATGGAAACTTGCAAGCTTTGGTACGTGTGTAAATTCTGCTCAAGGGCCTTTCCGAGCTCACAAGCACAAAGATTCGTGGAACACAAACGAACAAATCACGGACGGCAAATAAGGAAAGAGAAGCGGTGAGACAAAACTAAACGCTACTATTTCTATTACAAGTTATTAAAATAAATTAAGTTCTGAATTTATCGTCCAGTTTTTTGTCAATATTGCTGTATAACCTAAACCTCAAATTAGAAATGTTAAGATTATTTTATTATTATACTTTATAATAGGAGGGCTCTCAAAATCTTTAACGCAAAATCTTCGGGGAAATGGAAAACGGGTGGAGATAGAAAGAGGAAAAGTCACAAAAACGAGCAGGATTCACAAATGTAAGTTTTTTGTATTCATTTAAGTGCCAGTAGTAGAATATCCAATATGCATGTAACTTATTTTAAAATCGTTAACCTTTACAGATCGTGTGTTCAGTTGAAGGAAACTATTGTTGAACCAAAGGGTAAAATAATTTTCCAAAATAAGGCTCATGACGTTCCTACTTTCCATTGTGCAACATCTGCAGAGGATGCCGAAATTTCAACTGTTACTAAAGAGAACTCAAATTCCTGCACGCCGGTGATTTCAGTTTTTTTGGACGATGACATTCCAGTCGCTGAAAATGTGGAAATTGCAAGCACTACGGTCAATCACAATCAAGTTGCAACAAATTAATCAAAAATATAGTAATAAATCTAAATATAATTTGAATGCGTTTGTAGATGACTTAACATTGGCGGAATGTGTGAAATATTCCGAAGCCCCTCAAATGCAAAAAATATTAGACGTCAGTAATTGGTTTACGGCAAACAAAAGGGAACTAAACCCTAGTAAATGTATAAAATTTATTATTGATCCCAGTAGAGATAAAAAGTTTAGCTTGTACGAACTAAATATCAATAACATTCCACTTCCACATGAAAATGTAAACAAAATATTGGGAGTACAAATCAATAACTCTTTAAAATAGAATGATCATGTAAATTTTGCACTAGAGAAAGCGAGTAAGAGAATATATATGTTAAGAAAATTAAAACAGTTCAACTTCTCCAAAAAAAATTGGTAACTGTGTATAAATCATTTATTAATAATAAGGATTTATTACGATCGATTCAGCAGAAGCCCTTACAATCGGTATAAAGCATTTATTGGAGTCATTAATGAATACGCTAGTCCTGTTTGGGCCTTAAACCTAACATTAAACAATGAAAATAGAATTACCAAGCTTGAAAAGAAATGTGTAGCTATAATAATAGGCAGTCATATAACCTGTAAAAATTATAATTTTAAGCTAAAATTATTAGGTTTAATCCCAATCACGGAAAGAATTGTTAAACTTAGATTGAATTTTGGTAAATCTCTATTCACTTTTCCAAGGTTTCATTTATTAAACTTAAACTTTAACAAAGAATTTAAAACTCGATCATCAATTAGAATACGTGAAATAATATGTAAGAAGTGTAGGTATTATAACTCTTGTATTCCTAAAATAGTAAAACAGTTAAATAATCTCGAAACTAGTGAATATAATAGATTAGAAAAATTATATTACTCTAGAGAAAAATGTCTACTATCTCCAGTTACATCTGAAAATTGATATTACTTTTTTCTGTGACCTAGTCGTATTTACTTTGTGTAATTACACTTCATGGGTGTTGTAATTGTGTATGTGCGTTAGAGACAATAAATCATTATTATTATTATTATTATTTCTTATGACTATTCTATATTTAGTTTTACTTTAACTGATTATATGAACGATAAAAAAGTGCGATTAGGAGTAATAACTTACACTTATGGTTATTTTTAGGACAAAAAAAATACTAATTACTGTAGACACTAACATAAATTGGAAAGACGGTAATATAAATCCTTACACTCGTTCGCCACACTATATTTTGTATAAAATACAAATTTATTTAAATTGACTAATTGTTCGGTGAATTCAATTCCGGGACATTTACGTGTCCCGGATTAGCGTCGTCCGGGACGCGGCGATCTAAATTTTAGAGTCTCGGCGAGACTGCTATAAACAAAATGCTCTGAACACAGAGAAAAAAAACAATTTTTCGATGTTCACGCGTATACAAAGCTTTGCGCTCATCCACAAAAGCAAGATAGACACAAAGTAACCTGACACGTGTCAGGAAAACTAAGCCGACAACTGTCCGAATAGTCTGTCGGATAAACCCCAAAATAAAAACTTTGGCATATATTTATACGCAATTAAATAAATAAAATAAAGTAATCAACAAATATTAAATTTAAATAAAAATAAAATTAAAATCTAATTTAAACTATTACCATTACATAAAAACGAAATATACATATATTTGACGTTTAATGAACAACAAAATTTATTAAAAATTATAAATATTTAATAAAAATTATTTAAATTCAATAAAAACCATTAAAATTTTATAAAAAGTATTAAAATTTAATACGAATTATTAAAATGTAATAAAAATTAATAACATTTGAAAATTATAAAATGTAATAAAAATTAATAACATTTGAAAATTATAAAATGTAATAAAATTTTTTTAAATTAATTAAAATAAGGAGAGTAAAATTTAAAAACAATTTACTAGATTTATTAAAAATTATTGTTAATTGTAAATTATTAATTTTTTTAAAAATTATAAACAAAATAGTTTAAAATTTTACATACATTTAAAAAGTTAACATGTATTGTTAATATTGTTATTATTATTTCTAAATAAATCTAGGTATTAATGATAATAATTTTAGTATTCCTTATTACATTTTAATTTTTAATAAATGTAATTAATTTGTATAAATGTATTAATTTTTGTAAATATTAATACTTTTTATTAATGTTACAAATTGTTATAAATGTTAGTAATTTTTATTAATCTTAATAATTTTTATAAATTTTAATAATTTGTATAAATGTTAATAATTTTTATGAATGTGGTCCAACTGATTTTTTGAGCACAAGTGCCCCAACAATTGTTAACTTTGAAAATCAAGATATTTGCGAATCGGGCATTTTCGGATTTTTTGCATTTAATTTTTCTAATCCAAAATTATTTACTTATTAAATAAACTACATGTTCCAATATAATAGGAATATATGTAATAATCGCAATTTTGTGAAAGTAAAACGGGACGACCGCAATAGGGCGCAGGTTATTAGGGTATTTTCAAATTAAACGGTTATTGATATCGTTATCGGTATTCACTTAATGCGTTATCCGTTACGGTTATCATATCGTTTTTGTGGTAATTTTATACGTTATGAAACGTTATAATCGGTAATTACTATTTATTTGTTTAATATTTTCAAAACGTGTAAATGATGAGCTGTAACAATAGTTGATTAGTGATTAAGTATTACGTACATATTAAGCAGTAAACTTCAAAATAAATGTTGTCTTAAGTCCCCTAACAGATTTTGATAAAATTTTGCCCTTTCCGTCGACGTCTGCCCGGTTGTTATTCCTTGCTTTTGGACAGTCTCGTATATAAAATATAACATAGTATATGCACACGTGGTTTCATTACTTTTAGGATCGATTCAACTGATAAATTCAGAACTAGGCTTAAATCTGGCCTGCATTATTTTCCAACATATATTCTATGCTATGTTTGTTTACTATTTAAATACATATTCATGTTCTACACTTCCTTAGTGATAACATATTTACGTGCAAAACGATTTTTATACAGTTTTTGAACAATGTTCATTTTATGTCATTTACCGGCATATTTTGTCTATATATAATAAGTATTTTCAACGGTTATCGTTATGGATATCGTTATTTTGGAAATAAGAGGTCATGCATATAGTACGTAACGCTACAAGGGACAGTGGGTCCCTTGACCTCAGCGTTACGCGCCTATCTTTTAACATGGTGCATATATGCTTAATTGCGTTACATTGGGGGGTCGGTGGTCTAAAAAATCGGACTTTTTGCGTTACGTAATATGTGCATGACCCCTAATCAATCGGTTATCGTGGAAAGCGTTATCCATAACAGCGTTATCAGTTATCGTTAAATAACCGTTCGACGAATCATATCAGTACAATGCATTATTTTATAACGTTATGCATCAGGTTATACAACACTGCTAGCTATGTTAAAATGTTTATTTATTTTAGCTACAGTCGACTCTCACTATAAGAGGCCTCCCTATAAGAACATTCTCCCTATAAAAGCACCGTTCCGTCCTCCCCTAAAAATTTCACTGTTAATTGTGTTCCCTTTAAAATCAATTCCCACAGGAGCATTTCTACTATTACAGCGCCCAATTTTCTGCTGCTGAGGCCTGCGCCTTTCCCAGAGCCTATTTTAACCAAGGCTGAAAATCGGAATCCGAATCGGTATCGGAATCGGAAAAGAATCGGAAAAATTTCAGTATTCGAATCGGAATTGGAATTTCTATTTCTCGAATTTTAGTATCCGAATTTTAATCCGAATTCGAAATTAAGGATCGGAATCAGAATTCGAATTCTTATTTTATACCGATTTTTTCCGATTCTGTTTTTTAAAAGAATTCGACATTCTCCAGTTGATTACCACGCATAAAGTTGCGGGAAATAAAAAAGTTACATGTTGTTTGACACAATTTTTAATCTCATAATTAATGCCTCAAAGTGTTGACACTATTATTGTATCTTTGCTATCTTTCAACGACAAAACTAAACATGTACCTGGGGCCTATTTCCCCAATCTTTACTCTTCACTCCGGACTTTTAAATTTTTATTTTTCATATCTTTATAACGTACTCTTCACTTTTCATTTTACAGTAAAACCCATTTTTGAAGATGAAAAGTGCAAATTTACCGCTACTTTTCAAATTTTTGTTGAAATTTAGGCAAAGTCATCGTCGACTTTGCAAAACATATTGAAAAGTGGCCGTAAATTTGCACTTTTCATCTGCAAAAACTGGTTTTACTGTGAAATGAAAAGTGAAGAGTACGATATAAAGATATGAAAAATTAAAAATAAAAATTGAAAAGTGCGGAGTGAAGAGTAAAGATTGATGAAATAGGCCCCTGTTCCTAGTGTTGGCAATTTTAAAATCATTCTTCAAGATTTTATTAGCGAGAAAAAACTTATATAATTAATATTATATATATTA
>JAQGAK010005551.1:0-10047 GCA_034696945.1 Lipothrix lubbocki | reverse complement strand
AAATTGATACAAAAATTGATACAAAAATTGATACAAAAATTGATACAAAAATTGATACAAAAATTAATACAAAAATATATAGAACATGAATTGAAAAATAACTAAAGAATGAATGCAAAAGGAACGGAAAATAAATGTACGAAACTAAATCTAAAAAATAAACAAAATCATTCGTAATTGAATTGTATGGACAAGTAAAAATAGCCGGACATAAAACCCTATAATGTAATTTACACTTTGGATTTGATGCTCTCCAGTCGCTCCCGAGGACATGACCGTGGATCCTCTGAGTAGCCGCTTCACGGTATTTGGGAGACGAGCCAGTAATCAGAGACGACGGATGTTGCACACGGTGACTCCTACTTTTGGGGAATTCGTCCAGTACTTACTGACACTTCAGCCGGCCGAAATGGACGAGCACTGGCGACCCATGTTCATTGACTGCAATGCCTGTACAAATACATTTAATCTAATCTTCAAAGTTGAGACGATGGATCAGGACCGGGACTTCCTACTGAGCCTGCTGGGACTCAATGCCTCCACGTCAAGTCTAAAGACCGAAGAGTTGGATAAGATCTGGAGACGCTGGACTAATAGCGTGGGAAAAGACATTTCCGCTCCCATGTGGAAAAGACGGCAACACTACTTCTCACAAGTTCCCCGTCAAGATCTCCAAGCTCTGTATGAGCTCTACCAGCCTGATTTCATCATGTTTGGCTACTCCCCAAAGAAATACCTGGACATGACGAGGAGCTGACGATCCAAAAAGTCTTTGTATAGGTTGTACAGGAGTAAAGTCTCCTACACAGCTTTTTCCTGTGGATTTCCGAAATTCCACCCCTCTTATTGCTTTCAGATAGCATAGCTATAGAGCCCTTATTGCTTTTGTATTATTTTCGGTGTGTGGAGCAGAGAATCAGGGAAATCCTTCCTATAAAACTTTGATATCTTCTTTGGCTGTGATTTATTAGATGATTTATAAAGTATTAGGGTGCGTAATCTTCCACATCGAAATTTTTTCCATCAATTTTATTTACTCTATTATTTTTTCTATTTATTTTATTTAATCCACCGCAATGCTATAATTAAATAATTATTCTTATACGGTAAAGTGTTTCTGTTGTCAGAAAAAATTCAAACAACAATTTATTTTTAATACAATATTTTTAAACCAATTTTTAATATTTGTAAAAAATATTTTTAAATAATAAAAATACATTTAAAAAAATAATTTTTGTGTTTTTATTTTTATTTTAGTAATAATATTTAATATAATTTGCCTATATAAGAAATAAAATAATAATTTATCATTTTCGTATATAAAACAATTTCAATTTATCATAATTTCCCCCACCCGCTGCACATCCCCGCGGTCATTTTTCACTTTTCGGTCATGTCGCCGCCGCCGCCGTCGTTGTGGTTTTCTCCTTTCCGCAGTGAGTGAACATCACGGAAGTGATTTTCTGAAATTCTGTACAAGAAATTTATATATTAAAACTTTTTCATACTTATAATTTATTATACTTGTTACTATATATATACTTTATAATATGCCTCAATATGTGTATTATAGCACCTAATTTATTTTGGTACTTTAGGTCTTTCAGGTAATACGCACCGCCACAACGGCTCCGGTGAAGTCAGGGAAGAAAATTACGGATTGTTACCCGAAATTCATTTTACCTTTTGACGAACACGTGCAGAACTTTGAGCACGAGGAGTATTAAAAGGATTTGGAAATTAATTCCCCGATGGACCGGGTCTAGTGGACCTGGACGCGAGGCTTTGAAGTGCGTTCAAGCTAAAAAGGACTAAAAAGAGCGGCGGCTTATCCTACAAAGTTTCCACGAAAATGGAAAGTTTCCCAAGAGAGTCCCCTCCTTGTTAGATATATTTACGTTTTACAGGGAAGGAAGGAGATGGAATTATTTTAATCTCCATATGCACATAAATCTTCACGGCTGCTGTAATATTTTAAGATTAATTATGACGCTAATAAACCAAAAGTGATAACAACAGGAGAGCGGTTTAAAATTGGGATCTTCGCCATTAAAAAAATTTTGTAGACGGGAAACGACGCTATAAAATGGTAATGAAAATAGTTTCAGGATTAAATTTTTGCATTAGTTTTTGTATTAATTTTTTGTATTAATTTTTTGCATTAATTTTTGTATAAATTTTTTGCATTAATTTTTGTATCAATTTTTTGTATTAATTTTTGTATTAAATTTTGTAGTAAATTTTTGTATCAAATTTTGTATCAATTTTTGTATCAATTTTTGTATCAAATTTTGCATCAAGTTTTGTATCAATTTTTGTATCAATTTTTGTATCAGTTTTTGTATCAACTTTTGTATCAATTTTTGTATCAATTTTTGTATCAATTTTTGTATTAATTTGTGTAACAATTTCAATTTATATTTAATTTAAACATTGTTTTAAAATTAAAAAGTAATTTAGAATACGAAATCAGAATAATTATTAAAGAAAGAATAAATTAAAAACAATTTTTTGAGCCATAAATGGTATGAAATTTCATATGGACGAAATATTAAAAGTATATTAACACTATGAATTTATATTCTTGCTTAATATTCTTGCTTGGAAGGAATAATATTGTTAAATTAATGGATTTTGTCATTTATCATTTCACAAGATAAAAAATCCATTAAAAGGAACAGCTCAGCGGAAGTCTCCAAAAACATTTTCATTTCTGCAGTAGAAGTAATAATTATTATAAGCCAAGAAATAGGAATTCCCAGAAAGCAAAATGGTGTTAAAAAGAAAAGGAGGAAGGCAAATGCAGAAAAAACGTTGGCACGAGCGTCTTCTTAATGTATGTACATATGTGTGTGTAGTTATATAGTTTGGTGCGTACGAAATAAAAAAAAATTGAGGATAAAGCGTTAAAACCTTCTACGGTTCACAATTGAAAAGCCTTTTTTTTATATTGTTAGTATTACAGATACATAGGAAAACCCGTAGAAGTGTGATGTCGAAAATGGAAACCACACAGAGAGAATCCCATCATCGTGGCTTTCATCAAAAATAAGTCTTTTTTACTACTCGCCAACCGTATTTCCCGTGAGGTCCGTTTGAGGAAATGGAAAGTAAGCCTGACAAAAGGTCTATTCTTCCAGTGAAAGAATAAAAACCTGCTGTTTTTTTAAGTACAAAAAAATTGTATTTTCAGGTGCTCACTTGGAAAAAAAATCCAAATATTTGTTCTTCTGCCATTTTCAATTGTTCGAATAAATATTTCATTAAAAAATACAAACAAATACTGAATTTTAGTTGAAATTACAAAAGAATTTAATGATCAGGGTATGTTTGTAATTCAAAATTGATTTTTTTTTAAATTTGGCGCTGAATTAAAACATTAATTTGAAAACTAATACAATTTTTATCAAATGTTCCTGTTTTACTGATAAATTTAAAAAATCCCATTATTCTCAAAACATCATAAGTAAAGTACAATAAATAGAGCAATTACATAGACATGAATTCTTTAAATATGAAACAAACGCATGAATAAATTAAATCCTAAACATGTATATGAATTATACAAAAATAAGAAATTAAATTAATTACATGAAAAATTAATAAATTAGTAATAAATACATAAAATTAAATAAGAAATCGAATAGAAAATAAAATAATAAACATGAATAATAAAATAAGAAATGCAATGGAAAAAATAGAAAAGAAATAAAACGAAAAGAAATAAAACATAAATGAACCAAAAAAAATAGAAAAATAAATAAATAAATTAGAAAATTAATGAAATTAAACAGAAATCAAAAATAAGAAATTAAATGAACTAAATAAAAAAATGAGAATTTAAATAAATAAATATAAACTTAAATTAATCATTTTTAATTTTTGGAATACGTGGTTTTATTAGCGATTCTAAGTTTTGCCAAGCTTTCGATTACGGAGCTGTAATCATCTTCAGGGCTAATACATGAATAAATTAAGTAAAAAGTAAATAATAGAAAAAAATTTATTAAATAAGAATTTAAATAAATAAATAGAAAAATAAGTAAATAAATAGAAAAATAAGTAAATAAATAGAAAAATAAATAGAAAAACAAAAAAATAAATAGAAAAATAAGTAAATAAATGGAAAAACAAACAAATAAATAGAAAATAAATAAATAAATAAATAGAAAAACAAACAAATAAATGGAAAATAAATTGAAAATTAAATAAATTAAGTAGAAAAATAAATAAATAGAACAAGAAATTAAATCGACCACATGGAAATGACTATAACGCAAACATACATAAATAATGTAAATAAAATCAAAATTAAATACAAACCTAAGGAAACTTAAAATTTACCCCAAAATAATATCTCAAATTTCAATAGAAAAAATCAATGCATTTGAAAGATTTGAATACAAAAGAGCCCTTTAATCAGTAATGTAATCCAAGAATCTTCAAGCGCCCCGATTTCCAACCAGAAATTAGCGCCCCATTTCATACTGGAATTGCGGGGGAGAATCTAGGAAAGAGGCGGGAAAGCGGTCGGAGAAGCTGAAAGAAAAGAAGCCAAGGGAGACGACGAAAGGGGCCCGAAAAGAAGACAAATTACAGGGTTTAAATTATCCTGCCATTAGATTTGAGTTGAGAGAAGGGTTTTATGTATGGTTAAAACATATGTAAAAAGCAGTGATACGTGCACATATATGTAAGTATATAATGGAGGGAAAGAATAGGTGGGTGGGTAGGAGGTTTTTATTGTAAAAGAGGGAAAATCCTCCCTGAAAATCCTTTGACTCACTTGCAAAAGAAAATAACCCAACTTCCTCTCTTCTCCTCTTTTCCCTTTCTTCAACGCTAATCTCATGTATGTTTCTTAATTGCATTTCTTCCCAAACTTCCAAGCACACTCGGATCTTCCCTTGATTCTTCTCTAATGGGAAAACGTGGAATTAAATCATTTCCCGTGTCTCAATCTTGTCCAAATAAATTCTCTATTCTTCCACTTAATGTCAAGCACTTCAGAGTTGAGAGATTATTTGACTTTTACTCAATTCAATGGATTGTCAAACTTTCACATTAAAAGCTTTTCTTAAGGCTTACAATTCCAAAGTAATTCACATATATTTCAATTTTAAAAGCGCCTAACTTTTCAATGCACATAATAAAGTTCGTAGGAAATTAGAAATTCATGAAATCACAACTTTTTAAATTATGTCAAAATAGTTTTTCCATGTTTATTTAATTTCCTTGGGGCAAACTGAAAATCGCTACGCCCCGATTTGTCCGCTTCTTTGAAAGCTTTATGCGCAGGCGCAGGGTTGAGATTACTGTTGCGCTTGCGCAGTTAATAGCATTTTTTGAAAATGGTTACCCTACATGTCCTCACCAATATTCACACTTGCTAAATCTATATTACCTTTTACAATTTTAAATTTCGCGGCATACATAATAAAGAAACATAACGACCAATCAGAGTGGTTTTCCCATGCAGAGCACGGGCTTAAAGCTATAATTAGTTTATACAATGCCAAACCTCAATGTGTACAATAATTGTAAATTGCATTTAAATTAAATGGATAGTAATAAATCTGATGAAGAAAAATTAATTTTACCACTTTGAAAAATTTATTACAATTTATCATGCTTGTTGTAGTAATACAACTATATGGTAGGAAATTTGAGTTCGAATTTTAAAAATGATCAATGCCTAATTTAAAATATAATTTTCCATGTTTTTCATTACAATTTTGAAAATTGTATTTGCACAGTTGTTGTTTCTTTTACAAATACGCGGAACTTTACTGTAGGTATAAAGTGATAGTAATTAAAATTGATTTTTAAGAACAGCCGGCAAATCGCACCAGGATGCACCGCGCAAATTCGAGACGTAGTTAGCCCACTGCCCGATTTCTGCATACACAAAATTTAGTTAACAGTGCCATTCAATTTTATTCGATCACATTTTAATAGAATATTTTTACCCGTCAAGCGATAGTAAACACCGGGATTTTCCGCGACAGCACATCCTTCGCCCCAGGACACGGTGCCAATTTGTGTCCAAACTTTTTGCTCGGACTCGTGCATTAGGGGACCGCCGCTGTCACCCTAAGATAAGAATTTACGTAAATAATTATTGTACAGTGGAAACTCTTTATAACAGCACCCTAGAGAGACCAAAACTGGACCGTTATAAAGAAGTAGTCTTATAAGTGACAGAATTTCATGCAAATTTGTGACTATAAAGCGGACAAATTGCTACCGTTATAAATAGTCGGCTCTTATAAAGAAGGCCGTTATAGCAGTTCTGTCGTTATAAAGAGTGCCGTTATAGCAATTCTGTCTTTATAAAGAAGGCCGTTATAGCAAATCTGCCCTTGTAAAGAAAACCGTTATAGCACTTCTGCCCTTATAAAGAAGGCCGTTATAGCACTTCTGCCCTTATAAAGAAGGCCGTTATAGCAAATCTGCCCTTATAAAGAAAGCTGTTATAGCGAATTTTATCTCCACTTCGGCCTTACCATGCAAGAATCTTTTCCCCCTTCCTTGTATCCTGCACACATCATTCGTCTATTGACTCTATGTGCGTAATACTCCTTACAAATTTTCTGAGAGAAAACTGTCACATTGAGTTTATTGAGTTGAGTATTTGTGCCGGGGGCCTCCGCACTTGGTAAACCCCATCCAGCAACAATGGCCGACTTGTGGGCGAAGGACAGTCCGTAGGCCCCAAGTGGAGGAAGACATATTGGATTTAGTTCCTTGACCGTAATGTTTATTTTCTGCACAGTTCGCACAACGGCTACGTCAAAATCGTTTGTTCTAAATTAAAAAATTGCAAGGGAATTTAATCAATCCAAATCATATCACTCACAATTCCATCTTATTGTTTGCAGCAGCATATGTTTGTTAGTTATAATGTTATCATAGCTTACTCCGATACGTAAAGCGGATGAATGAAAATTTCATCAATATCCAAACGAATCGTATCGTTTCCACTGTCCAACTTCTGTAGTTCGTCTGGTTTGTACGTTTTGGGCTGGGGTTTTACCTGTCTGTAAATACAGTGGAAACTCTTTAAAATGGCCCTCTTTATAAGAACAGCCTTCTTATAACGACTGCCGTTTTTATGCTCTTAAAATAAATTATGTATGGATATTTGACCCTTCGAAGAGAATTTCTTTATAACGGTCTAATTTCACAGCTTTAAAAGCCGCTATAAAGAGTTTTCACTTTAAGAGTTTCGTAACGCAGCTTACGCAACACCACTATTAGGCATTATGTCCAGGATTTCAGCCTTCAGTAATAGCTGCACTCGTCTGTAATCCATATATTTCCCTTTAAAACAATGAGCCGCGGTGAGGATAAATCGATCATTGATGATTGACGCCCCACAAAATGGCTGCCGGGTCTTTGCCTCTACTACGGCCACCAGCCATGGGAATTCGGACTTCTTACCGAGGTATCCGTTGACAATTCTGTCTGATCCTGGCTTTTGTCCACATACTAAAATTTGAAATTGGTCGTTAAGATTCTCCAAATTGACGTACTAAACAAATATTTTTGCACCAACCATTTATTTTTGCACCGACAATTTATTTTAGCATCGACAATTTATTTTTTAATATTATTTAGTGAGAATTGTCAAAATAAAACATTACAGCAATTAGGAAGAACTTTTTTCTGAAACGTATCGGTCAACGGAGTTCCTTCACCTCCTTTTGCGCAAGAGATGGTGCAATTAAGTTCAAAATCCACATTAGACGTCCCATTAAGGAGTATATACAGATCCCTCACGTGATTTGACGCAATAATATCTTGTGGTCCTTCGGACCCACAGAACTTTTGAGCCCCGCTTGTCCCATCAACCACAAGCATGTAATGCTGGCTGCAGTCAGCGGGAAGTTTGAATTTTGAACAGGTGAGTTTTGGCCTGCAGACGTCTGTCCCCTGTGAGCATTAAACATAGTTATACGAACACATAAACCCCTTAAATAACATGCAAAGCTAAGAACGTCAATAATTGACTACACATACAGTGGAAACTCTTTATAACGGTGCTCTATAAAGCGGCACAATTTGATCGTTATACTGAAGTTCTCCAATACGAGCCACAATTTCATCTTTCATTTATATTTCATTTCAAGAAAAATTGTTTCCGTTATAAGGAGTTTGTTCTTATACATTTGAAATTTTTTATAACGGCACTCTATAAGCGGAAAATGTGACCGTTATAAAGAAGTTCACTGATAAGAGCCACAATTTCATCTTCACATGATTTTTTAGCCAAAAAATTGTTTCCGTTATAAGAAGTCTGCTCTTATACAGTAAAAATTCTTTATAATAGCATTCTATATAGTGGGAAAATTTGACCGTTGTAATAAAAGTGGTATAATAGGAGTCAAAATTTTGTCTCTAAATTTTTTTAGGGTAGGTTAAATTGCAGCCGTCTCGGCGTCTGCCTTCATAAACAGTACCAATATAAGGAGTCTGCCGTATAAAAATGGCCGTTATAAGGAGTCTGCCTTATAAAGAGGACTGTTATAAGGAGACTGCCTTCTAAATATGACCGTTATAACGAGTCTGCCTAATAAACGTGACCGTTATAGCAAGTCTCCACTGTATTATTTAAAAACCTAAATACTTATTGAATGTAAATTTAAAATTGATTCATTTATCAGACAATACATACGATATAATTCCAGTTGCAATGTGTAGAATTCCTAATTTCTGCAGTTTTATTTTCATCCGGGAAAATTATGTGAGTCGTGGCAGGATCCAAAAACGTAGTTTCAATGCACTCCGGAGGATCTACCTTGATTTGATCCGTTACTTTTTCCGAATTCTTCACCTTCTTCTGCTTCTTTAAAAGTATGTTAGGAAGTTTCTGGATGGAAGCCTATATAATATGAAGGAAACCATATAAATACCGAAATAAAAATGTTTCCAACCCAACATCTGGTGTAGTGTTGAATTTGCGCATTAATAAAGAACTCACAGAAATATCGAATAATGCACCCCCTGATCCATTTTTCTGTCGAGAATCTCCCAAATCCCGTATTTCAACCTAAAAATTGACATTATTTTTTTAAATGTATTTAACGACTATTTCCTGCGAGATATTTGGATTTTGCGTATTACTTAATTGCATTATTAACAATACATAGTGTAAAAGATATATGGGAAATCAAATTGGTTATAAATTTGGCGTTGATAATAGAGCCTATAATTAGGTCAAGGATATCTTTGTAAGCGGAAATCCATGTCCAAACACGTACGACTTGCCTTATCTAGCAGTCCTTCCGAAGCAATTTCCGTAACAATTGAACATTGAATCACAAGGATTAATAATATAAGGCTGGCAACCATTTTGCTTTGTGGTTACGAACTCCTCAAGTGTAAAAAAATTCCAAAAAATTAGGAAATTTGGCTATAAATATTACGATGTAGGATTTACTCTTGAAGTTGCTGACATCATCTTATTTATTATTTAAATGTTTTTAAAGAAAATAATTTAATGTCCTTAATGCTGCATTGTTCCATTGTAAAAATCCATTATTGACTCATCGCACACATAAGTCATTTAAGATAAATACTATAGGAAAGCGTGCGACGACTGGGTGTAAACTAATGGTCAAATGAACTTGCAAGAATACAATGAAATCAATACATAATATATGAACATACAAAATGTTAGAAAGTGAAGAAACGGAAAACATCAAAACAAAACTATAAAAAATGCCCATGTTAACTATAAAAAAATGACTCAAATATTTCAATATCAAAGTAATAATTATATTATTGAATTTGTACACTTGCGTATTATATGAGTATTACATTATATAATGTATATCTATTGTTAGTATTTCAAACGCATATACATATCATATGTATGTATAGAGGCATAGATCTACGAAAATGACATAGAAAAAGCACAGTCCCTCCGCTATATGTTGGAGTTACTATGGATGTGGAATTCTTTATGATTTTTTGTATCAATTTTTGTATCAATTTTTGTATCAATTTTTGTATCAATTTTTGTATCAATTTTTGTATCAATTT
>JAQGAK010005550.1:0-10052 GCA_034696945.1 Lipothrix lubbocki | reverse complement strand
GAAATACTATTCGTTGGAAAATGACGTACTAAAGCAATTTTAACTTCATTTGTTCGAATGTATTTTCGATTGGTTCATTATATGTTAAGTACTTAGGATACTTCTACAATGGAGACTCGGTCAAAAATATTACCATGCAGCTCAACTTAAATAATGTAATAACTATTCAGCAAAATCATCTGCTCAGATTGTAATACTAACTCTGTTTATGACTATGTTGTAAAACATTTATTAAAACTAAAAGGAATGCTTGTACAGACACATTGTATTTAAACCAGATGTAATGTTTGATTACTCGTATACCAATGTCAGGAATAAATAGCTAATACCAAATGATATGTAATAATGTACCAAATATAATATCCGATTGTAAAAGCTTATGTCAGATCGATTGTAATAAATCCAAATACTATTATTATTATTTTAGCTTATCCCAAATTTTGAATCTCTATCTCTGAATTTATTCTGAGTACGTGTGCTAGTACACCATGTTTTTGGTTTTTTAGTTGGACAACGGGTTTTGATGCTTTGAGCTATTTAAAAATAACGCTTAACATTGGATTAGGTTATTCCTGAAAACAATAATAGTTTCAGAATATTTTTTGATATTACCATTTTCTGTACTTATTGATTAATTTTGATGAAGTTTGCATTCCCACATTCGTGATCGACATTTTTATCAGCAACACGAATTTGTTCATTCCTCAAAATACACTCCATAAAACTATTTCCAATTTCTTTAATTTAGCGTAGCATGTTCAATTTGATACCGACATAACAACAACCTAGCACGTAATCAATTAACATATTGCTTTGGTAGCATTCCTGCAAGGAGCAGGTTTGCTCCGTTGTATAGTAAGTATTTTAACTCCGACATTATTATAACTAAATGAAAAACATTTGCATCATGTCTTCAGAAGTTTGTATACGTAAACAACAATTTCTTCGTTGTAACTTTATCGGAATTTTACAATATGAAAAACGCTGTTTGAATTGTATTTATGTACTTATTACTTCAGTGTTAACAATTTTAAACGCAACATCTACAGCAGGATTTATTCTATTGAGGAATCCAAAACAGCAGAAGGTAAATATAAATCCAATACTACTAGCATCTCCAAATTGCCTTCCTCACTTGGTTTCCTTTACTCAAGAAATGTCTCATCTGGAAGAAATATCCATACCTCACTTGGTTACATACGCTGACAACAAACAGAATTCTCAATTAGGTTGAACACTAGAACTCCCAGCAATGAGAGGAACAAATTGTTCATTCGTATTCCATTTCGCAACATTTGAGGTGATATGTAAAACCTTGTTTCAACAACAACCGTTGCAAGATTGGCCATTAGGTTTACATTATGTGGAAGAAAGTTTTGTGGTGTATAGAAATGCATATTCATTCATATCACAAGATATTCTTTTGTCGACACATATTTGGATAGTTGACCCAATAAACCAAGCAACGATGGGCCAGTACCGGGCCATTAAAACTGAAACTTATTGGCCGACTATCGGGCGTGTTCGCCGGGGCGATACTGGCCCTATCGAGGCAGCCGATGTTGGCGATATGCGGGAAGAAGGTGTTCACATTCATTGGGTGCATTTAAAACGCCATGACGGCAATTTAATGGCTGTATCACGGTTTATTTTAGTAATATGAATGGTTGCCAATAAGTAGCCTTTCTTGGCCCTATTCAGGAATTTCAATGGCAGTATGTATATTCTTATGCAGGTGCTGATAATAAATACAGCATTAATTAAAAACATTTTTTTACAAAATCTTTATTTTAATAAGTCACAAAATCAAAATATTTATTTAAATATTTAACAATGTTCAATATCAAATGTTAAAGGAATACATACTACATGTTCTTTATCTACTAAATTAGGAAAACAAACACACTTTTGTTTAAGTAGCTTTATAGGCAATGTAACAACTTCAGAATAGCCACTTGCTTCGTAAATACATAAAAATTTGCTATCAATAGGAAATTCCCTAAATCCGTTCAAATTCAGTGAATATTGACATTCTACTTTTCCATCAAGAGCAAGTTTAACGCTAGTAATTCTAACTACACGAAAATCATAAGTTAAAAAACAACTGTCTTTCTCATTACAGGATAACAATATGTTATTGTATTTAAATTTCGTCATATTTGTCTTTTTAATAAAATAACTCTGGTATCTTGCTTTACCACTATTTACACTACAATTAGTTTCGACCTCGTTAAATCTATTAACTAACTGTTGGACATAGTTATTTCTTGCACGTATATTTTTTTTCAACACTTGCATGTAATTTTCAAAATCAAATGCGCTAAAATTATCCAACCCCCCGAAACGACTAGCATCTGATGCTAAGTGCAGTAAACTGTGTACATTATATACTAAAAACTCTTGTCCGTATATAGATTTACAATCCATAACAAATTTATTTAGTAATTTATCTGCTAAACAATTTGTGGTACTTTCCTTAGCTTTAGGGCTAACAAGTAAAAATATTGCTGAACTTAGGTATAAAAAATTACGATACAGTTTTTCCGGAAGAATTTGTTTTAAAGCAACAACTCCATAATATAATAAGAAAGATCTGAATTCAGTTGCTTTATAATGAGCTAATTCACGCAAAGATCGCGGTTTACGCGCAAACTCACAGGGAACAAACGGGGCAAGCATTAACAAATTATTTGAAATTGAATCTATATCTCTTGAACAAAGTCTTGTTTTTAAAGGACCTCCCATCCAAGAATTTAAAAGCTTTTTAGTGACACCTAAACATACTAGATGCATGTAATCTAATGGGAATTGGGAAACAAGACCTATTTGTATCTCTAAGAGCGGAGATCGACCAACGTGGTGTTCTTCCTGTGATTGGTTCAAAAAACTATAATCAGTACGAAGTTGAGAGTTGTTGTCAGGAAATGTTACTCTACCTAACCATTCTCCTTCTTGTTCACATTTTTCGCAAGAAAAATATCCATTATGGTTCTTACAACATTTTAAAAAGCTACGGGCGGGCGCGTCACAAATAAACATTTTCACTTCAAATTTAAAATTTGTACCTTCAAAATCTACACCAGTTTCGTATAATAATTGTACTTCCGCTAGAAATTTTGACAAATAAGTTTTTAAACATTTTGGCTTAGTCTTGCCCTCAAAAATAGCAATAAGAAAAGGGCTTTTGTTACACAATTCATTGCACATTCCAAGCAATGGCCATAATTGTCTAGTAGTACTTTTACTTAACGGAATGCCGTCACAACCAACTGATATACTTATAAGATTAGTACTTGTTTCTATACCTTGTTTCATTCGAACTAATAGATTATGTTTAATACCAATATAGTAAAAATTATCTTCAAATATTTTTTCTATTAATGTATTTCTAGGCGTTGCTAATAAAGTTCTTGCACATTTAGGAAGATCTGTTCTCACATGCGGAGATAAAATTTCGAGTAATTTGTCAATCGAATTTTGTGTAATACTAAATTCACATGCCCAATTTGCAAGGCTGTATTTCAAACATGGCGGAGCACTTTCACATTCATCACTCTCTGAACTGCTACTTGAATAATAATTATTATTCGAAGTTTCAACTATACAATCTTGCACGACATTTACAGTTGAATCTTCAGATTCATTGGAAGCTATTACAGATTGTGTACATACACTTGAATTTAGAGAATTTCCCAGATTATTATTACTTCTTATACTAGATAAAATGTTTGATACACGTATTGCTACTCTTCTACGCTTTGTCCGCGGACTTGCATGTGATTCCATTATTGTTGATTAGAAGTTGATGCATTTGCTTGCTTATTTCGTTTGGACCTTCCACCGTTTCTATCTCCTGATCCAAGTAGCCACTTCTTAATTATTCCTTCCACTTTCTCCTCAGTTGGCTCACTGGATTTTGGATCGGATCGAACTGCCGCTGATTAATCAACAAACATAAGATAATTATATAATTGACAATGCTTAAAGTGCAATCTACTAATTAATAAAATTTAGTAATTTACCAATTATACAGGGCAGAACATTGTGTGATTTGAAAGCAACTTTCCCATGGGCGCCGGTAAAATTCATTTGATTAGCCAAGTCGCCGCCGATTATCTTGTTAAGAATTCTTTGAACAAATTTTTCAACCGAACTCCCACCAATTCCCCGCAAAAAGGTCGTCTAAATTTTTAAGTGCGATATTAACTAATTTATAGTAACATCAAACCATTTAAATGAAAATAGCGGCTAAAGTATAAATATATAATTTTAATGAACTCACCAATTTTATATTATTTTCGGCCCCGTTAAGGTAAGCATTAAATTCATTGAAACTCGCGATATCATTTATTGGAAATTCGAAGTCTTGTGAAGTGTAATCATTTACTTCGATTCCACGAGAAACGAGTTCTGATACATGTAATATCTCTTCTTGGAGCTTAACAATTTCTTTAGTGATGATAACTTGAAATTCTGCAAAATTAAATAATATTAATATATAAAAAGTTATAAAATTAAAATTCAACATAGTTCGATTTAAATAATTTTTTTACCTAATGCTACATCAATATAAGATTCAAATTTTTAACAATTATTTTGCACTTACTCTGAAATTCACTAATAAGAGAATCGATTTTTTCTTCAAATATTGAAGGCTCCGGAGGAATTAAGGTTGCATATACTGAAGTATTCGCATACTCATTGTCGGCTTGAATGGTACCGGAAGTGCAGTGATGTGGAAGTGCGAAATCTTAAAAATTCATGTACATACTTAAATTGCATACGATAAAGAAATTAAACTACTAAATTCTTTTTCATTTTTCTAAATTACGTTTATTTAGTAAAAATTGTAAAAAAAGAATAATATCTTGGTGACCGCTGTGCAACATTTATTTTTTGGAAATAATAGTTATATTTAACAATGTATTATAATAAATTCTAAAATATCTGCATGTCAATTTTTTTTAAATTGTAAATTGATCTACTTCGTAAACTAATAAATTTTTTAAATTTAAAAAATAAATTGATACCGCTTGAATTTGATTCCACCAAATGACCAGGAGCAAAAATGTTTGCCAGTCCTAAATTGTGGGTTTCCTCTAATTGAAATTGTGCCTGGTCACTGGATAAATTTACAACAGATTCTGAGTAAGAGGTTGATTCTCGGGTAGTTGGAACTGGTGCCGGATTATTTTTTGTTCCCGCATTTCTGACCTTGTTGTCCTTCAATACTTTACGCTTCCGTAATTTTCTAGTATGAGTTCCAGTAGGAGTATCTACTTCGGATTCTGTGATCTCAACATCGGTTAAATCGACTGCTCTTTCAGCTGCTTCATTCGCTTTTTCATAGGAGTCTATTAATTAGGAGCAAATGAATGAATTAGAAATACAAATATTGACAATGATTACAAAGCAATAATTGCGCTTTAGTACAGATTTAAAGTAAATATAAAATAATATTAAACATTTTATTACCTGTACCAAGTCTTACTTTGCAGTCCAAGATTTCCCAATTTATTTTAGGATATTCGACAGGTTCAACACGTTTTTGAATTAAGTTGACTAATTTTACTTCGTCTTTTATATTTGTTGGCCAATGACACTTTTTATTATTATTGAACAACCAGTTACCGGGGACAGCTTCAACGCCTCGGTCACTTAAAAAGTCCACCACATAGAAGAAATGCTTCATAACTATTTCTAATTAAGTATTTTTTTCAGTTAAAGTTGAGGATCTATAGTTTGATAAAAATGGCTATCCCAGCCATGCCGCGAGTGTTATGGAGAGTATGGAAATAAATGAACTTGTGTGAGTGCATGATTTGCCGATGATGGCCCAGCAAGGGAATCTACTTCGTATGCAAGGCTACATATTGGCAAAACCATAGTTTGCCAATATTAAGGCAAACTTGCAAGCAACCAGCAAAGGGCCATTGTTGGCGTTCCTTGATTTTCCCATTAAAGAGTTTGCCAACAATGCCGCCGTTTCTGGAGCATTGAGCCGCCAAATATGACGTCATGGTATCGTGGGTGGTTATTGGTTTGCCGGTAAAAATTCGTGCTATGATTCCGCCGTTGAATTCAACATTGGGCCATCACGGGACCAATTTTCGTGGTTTATTGGGGAGGCATCTGTCGAGTTGGATAACGTGTTGACTGCTCTTTACAAAGCTGATATATTTGTTAAACTGATGGAAACGCGTTTTCGGAGATTATTTGTTTATACGATTCGTCCTTCAATTGTTACCGGAAATATATTTGGATGTTTTATATGCTGGTATTGCGCTACGAAACCAGTTAATAATCACATTCTACCAGGTCCTGCAATATTTGCTGAACACGTAATATACAAATTCACGTGCGATTTCAAAATGAAAACTTGCTATAAAGTAATGACAAAAATACACAGCGTGGTTACAGGAAGTTGTAACAATATTAAGTGGTCCGTGGGTTTTCCCGAAATTCAACTGGAAATAATCATTGAATCGTGGCAACGTGGGGAAATCACAAGTCCTTTTGTGAAATTACCGCATAAAAAGCTTTGGTATTTTATTATTCCCGCCATACTTTCTGCGCTAAACACATCGCTAAATGTTCATAATGAGATTGCTGTATCTGACACCCCGTTTGTTTCCATTACAGTGATATATTGGTCTCAAGGTGCTTATGAGACGTATCCCATGAGTTCCATAGCAAGGTACATGTTTATCACACCAAATGAAGTTTACGATGTCAAGGGGTCTTATGGAATTTTCGTTAGCCCGTTTCAAAAAGAGGTTTGGTACGCCATATTTACCACGTGCTTCGTATTTCTGTTGGGCGTTATTGTTCTTCTAAAGAAACGCCAAATAAGGGGAGTTATGGGTGAAATTCTTTGGATAATTTCGGTTTGGCTGGAACAATCCACGGACTGTACTGGCGAGCCTGGTATTTCAATAAAATGGAAGAAAATAGTTACAGCGTTTTATTTGGTAACGTCCGTTGTTCTCATCAACGCTTACCGCGGTGCTCTCAAATCTGATTTTGTAGTCGAGACTCCATACGAAAGTAACTTGCGACTGTTGGAAGATTTAAAAGATAGTTATTTGTACACTGTTATTGACAACGTCAAATGCGCGAGTGATGTCAGTAATGAATTTGAATGCATAAAAGTGCACGAACAGTTCCGGTTACTTGAAGCGTGTGGTAATCACTTTGAGGAATATTATGGTTTTTTTACAGCTTTAAACCTAAAACATGTAGCCGTACAATTTTTTGAGCATTACCAAGCAGAATATTTATACAGAGTTTGCAAAGAAGACTTGATAACTTCTCTTGTTTATGGTTTCCTAAAGAAGCATAATTGGATTTGTATGGATGACCTGTGGATGAGAATGGAGAGCCACCTGCTGCGAAAAGAAACGGCGGCTGTCATTACGACTGAGGAAGATTTTCCAGTGCTCTGGAACTTCCTCAGGATACAAAACAGCCGGCAAAATAAATTTATTAAATTTGCTCACAACAAAAACTCTAAAGACACGTTTATGGATATGTGGCAAAGAATAGAACTCCCTGATAGAAGCCTTGTGTCAGGTCTTATTGCTAACCGAGTGCAATCAATGTTTTCTTCAGGATTATTTTCAATTTGGCAACGTTGGGACCAAATCCATTTTCGAAGATACTCCAAGCATCTGCGCTCAGTTAGTCAAATATTTGAACCCCTGTCTTTTAAATCCGACGTGAATCTAATTTTTAATCTTTATGGCTTAGGGTTGTTGCTAGGAGTATTTGTAGCTTTTGGTGAAATGTTTATTCAATTATGTCGATCAATGATTACGTTCGAATAATACCGTCGCTGAAAATACAATTTGGGTTATCCGAAATATGAGCCAAAAGCAGGACGAAACGTTACACGTAGCGACAAAAAACGTGACAATATTGATTATTAACAGGTCCCCAATTAGTTTTCACCCTTGTAACAGTCTATTGCAATGACATGAAGACCCCATAGGTTGTATGAGTACACATTCGCCGTGTGTAACGTACGAAGATTTTGATTTAAAAAACGAAGCTGTCCATCTTGATTTTATACTAGATTTTAAAATTGACACACACATTCTGAAACATGACCAATTATTTTGTATTCGTAATATTGTCTTCGTGTCATTATTATTACCGATTTTTCACGCGAAATATACTGGAGGGTTTGTTTTCCTTTGTTTGAAATATATACTTAATAAAAGTCAAAACCACGTCGTGTGCATGTTCTATGTTCGTATTATTTATCGACGTATAATAAAACTATCTATACCAACTGTTTAAACTGTATGTACATACACATTTCTCATTTGTTTGCTACAAGGTGCATATTTTTAATTCAAATAAAGTACAGAATTTTCTTCTTCAATTTAGTCAACCTGAATTTAAAAACGGCAAAGAATCACGTTCAATTATCCATTGGTGTTCCTGTTCGTGACATCTAAGACACTTTAATTTAGGTCATTCTACCAATCCAAATCGACACGTCCATAAACGCTTAACGACTAAAAACGTGAGTTTCTCGCTGCAGTGCAGAAAATAGTTTCGTTTAATGAACTTTACGTTGGAATTAGCTTGAAGATCAATTATATGTACATCCTGAACAGAGAGTACGGAAAGTAATGGAAATCATTAATTTAAAGTTGGACACAATAATCCGAATTCACAACCGACTATTTCATATTCAACATTATGTCGTTACTACTTTGTTATTGCTGCTTGTTAACGCGAAGTCAGCCGCAGGAGTTATCATCTTGGAAAATTTAATCCGTCAAAATGTAAATATAAACCCAACACTGCAAGCGTCCTCGCATTGCCTCCTACATACCATTTACTTTTCTCCAGTCGAAGTTAACTGGACCGAAATATCTATACCACACGTAATTACCCAAGCCAACGAGAAACAACAGTTTGTCAAACGAGACCAAGAAATTCTAAAAGTGAGCGAAACAAAATGCTCATTTGTATTTTATTTTGCAAACATGAAACTAATAACTCAAAACCGCTTTCAGCAAATGGTTTCCCAGATTAATGAAACGGTTTTTCACTTTGCCATACAGAACTCGTTGCTAGAACGAAATAGCTATTCATTTATAACACAAGATATTCTGTCCTCGACAATTTTATGGGTAGTTGAGGCGAATGTGGACCTGGACCTAGTGCTGAGCGCACTTTACAAAACAAAAATATTTGTCAAAATGTTCGATTGGCGTTTGCATAGATTATTCGTTTACGCAATTCCTCTTGGACGCCAAACTAAAAATATATCTGGATGCTTCATCTGCTGGTATTGTGCCGTAAGATCGGTTGAAAAACTAATTATACCAAAGCGTAAAGAATTTGCTCAGCACGTCCAGTACAAATTTACGTGTGATAGCAGCATGAAAACTTGTTATAAATTAATGTTAACCGTTCACAGCGTGGCGACAGGGAATGGTAAAAGCATTAAGTGGGCAATCGCTTTTGAAGGCTTTCAACCTCACACATATAATAAATCGATGCAAAACGGGGGGATAACTAATCCTTTTGTAAAAATGTCACATAAAAAGCTTTGGTATTTTATTATTCCAACTATTTTCAATGCGTTGAACACATCGATGAATGCTCTAAATGAAGAATTCGAATCTGAGAAACCGGTTATTTTTAGAGAAACGTATTCATTCGACCGGTATTTCGAAATTGTTTTAACGGATTTTATACCAAGATACATGTTCATTACACCAAATCACATTTACCATGTCAGAATATCCTATGGTATATTTTTAAATCCATTCCAGAAACAGGTTTGGTTGGCTATACTCACTACGATTTTCGTTTTCATACTGAGCGTCATTGTAATTTTAAAGCAACGACGCATAAGTGAGATTCTAAGCGAAATCTTTTGGATGCTTTCTGTTTGGCTCGAACAATCAACTGACAGTTCTCGTCAGTCTAGTATTTCATTATGTTAAGTTTTTATTTCACTGATTTTTCTGTATTAATTTAACTGTAATGAAATGTAATTAAACTCAATGGTATTTAATACACAATTCTAT
>JAQGAK010005549.1:0-10052 GCA_034696945.1 Lipothrix lubbocki | reverse complement strand
AAAACAATTTACCCAGCTGGGAATACTCTATTATGAATTTTTAATTTTATCGTGTTTTTCGCGATTTCCTAGCCCTAGTTATGAAGAAGTGCTCTTATAAGTGGCAAAATTACGCGTAAAATCAATTTCATTCCTATGCATATTTTAAACCACATGTATTAAAATTTTATGTATTCAATGATATTTACAGTTCTCCCATCATTTATCATCGGTCTTTGGGCCCTGATCATGCGCTTAACTGTAAACTCGACTGACTGCTGGATGGACTATGCAAAATATAAAGTTTTCTGGCTCGTCGCGCTCTCACTTCTGATGGCCTTTGCAGTAAGATAACAAACAAAACTCGGTTTCCACCTCATTACATATAGTTACATCCGATTTAATATTTAATGAGTTTGAATTTTAATAAATTGTTCCAACCACTTCACATGGTTGGAATTTTGTTCATTCATGTGTGATAAGTGCAGTGATGGTAACCATTAATAATTTATTGTTTTGACATAAATTCTTTGACAGTCGAGCTTCTTCTATTTATTGAACATATTCCGAATCTCCGCCCAGAGGATCCCATTAGAATTCACATTGTATAATTCAGCAATTAGGTATTCTTGGTTGTTTATTACTTAATTACAGGTATAGTTGTTTATTATTGTTTAACTTTTTATACTGCTACAATTTTTAACATTTCATTCAAATTGTATTTATTCATTTATTAATTTACTATTAATTATTGTTACTTTAAATTCATTAAATTATTTTAAAAGTACGGATTTGATTAAATTTATTTATTTAATTAATATTTATTCATTTATTTATTATTTCGTTAAATTTATATATTATTAATTTAAAATTTATAAACTTATAATTAATTAATTTTAAATTTTCGGAATATTCCCCAATATTTTTAGCTATAATTATTATTTATTTTACAATTCCACAGGAAAACCAAACGAGACATCATCATTCTTTTCCCGCTGCTAGGCGTCGGCAATCTTTTATTCCTGTACAATCCGGAGGAAGGGAACGTGGAGAAATTTTACATGATGTTCCACGCTGCTTTCCAATCCATGCAGGTTTGTGCACTCCATATTTTTTAAATACTTACTTCATCTACATACATATACATACAATACATATATAGACATATAGTCCAATACCTTCTTCAAATGTAGAAAAATAAAAGGAAAATTTCAATACAGTGGAGATTTGCTATAGCGTCCCTCTTTATAAGGGCAAGGGCAGACTCCTTATAACAGTCGCGCAATTTTTAAGTCCAAGAAATTTTACACCTACGTACTATAAATTTTACTTTTTTTGACTTTTATAAGAGCACTAATAACTAACTAATCATAAGATCTCTTCTTTAAACGGTCAAATTTAGCCGCTGTATAGGGTGCCGTAATTAAGAGGTTCCACTGTCCAACGGCAGCATTTGAACGTTATAAAGAAGTGTTCTTACGATTAACTACAAGAGTCGGAATTCGTTGTGAATTTTATCTATGGAAGACAAAACCGGTGGCCATTATTGAGAGATGCTCTTATAGAGAGGGCCGTGTTAGCGAGTATTTATTTTAATTGCTGCCTGGTTGGCGCATAGAAAAGCGGTAAATGTGATCCTGCCAAATAAACAGGAAATTTACAAGTCTACACAAAGTGGAATTATTGTCCCGAAGGAATTGCGCACTGCATTACATATATGTCGTCTGCGCATGTGCGTGCACGTGTGTATTTTTCCCGCCGTCGGCCTATATTTGAAATTTCATGATTAGCTCATTGGTTCCATTGTGTGTATTTACTTTTCTTACAGGGAATCCTCATCCCGCTCCTTTGCTGCTACCTCTCCTCGGATGTCCGACAAGCTGTTCGCCGCCATCTCCACACTTGCTGTAACCCACGTCCAACGCCTCAACGAGGGACGGTGGCCGTGTCCTTGAGTTCCGCTCCTACTCATTGGTCTCGGGTGGCTATCAGGAGATCACCAGGGAACAGACCAGTGCCCGTCCATGGACCGGATGAGACCCGGGCTATAAGTGGGGTCTAATTACAGGAATGGGTACAAAGTAGGGGGAGTTTAGTCAAAATAGGAGGTCATTGTAGGTATTACACATACGTTTCGTTCGTTTTCATATGCAAAATATAAGAACAGTAATTATTACAAAAACAAATTCTGTATAATTATGATACCCGAAAAGCCGTGTTTTATTGTAAACACGTGTTTCCTAATATAAGCTTTTTAAATCAAATCACCACTAAATACCTAACTGGCTAAATTTTAAATTATCTAATTGAAATTTACAAATGAATTATGCAATGCTTTACAAAGTGCAGATTGGAATATTATGAATAATAATAAAGAGTATATACGTTGTGAGCATTAAATGATATCATAAGTATGTCAAATTACAACAAACAAAAAATTATAAATTTTTAAACTTTGCGCCTTTAACAATGGAAAAACTCATCCTCAAGAGAGATGAGTGGTACGAGAGAGGAATTCCTGAGCCGAATGCGAGCTCTACTTATAAAGAGGAGTTACATAAATGTAACTCGCACCTCAACTCACGACACCCATGCACTTGAGTTTGACTCTCAGTCAATTGAGACGATTGAGTGAAGGATTTTTTGTGAATTCGAGCCTTACTTACGATTAGTTACCAACAAACGTTAGTGCTTTCTAGAGCAAAGGAATTCCGACATTGCGCGGTAATATTTGACTTTGTAACAGAATATCTACTATAGCTTTTTGTACGTAGAGTTCAAAAGAGATTTGAACTGAAATTTGTCCGTATATATTTTCTCTTCTCGCTCGAACGCGGATCGATCTCTTTTAGCGGATGTTATATTTTTACCTGATGATTCCCTTCCGGCCTACGCACTTACTTATAGCCGCCTTTGTCACGGGAGAAACTTCCGGCATTATACACTGAACTCTCGCTATAAGAGAACGCTATAAGCACCAAAATCAGTCTCGTATATAGGATTTCTCTTATAGAGAGAGCTAGTATGCATATAACCATGCATGATATGTGGGTTTAAAGGATCTCCTATAGAGAGAGTTCTCTTATATGGAGATCTCTTATAGAGAGAGTTTTCTTACATGGAGATCTCTTATAGCAAGAGTCCGGTGTATTATTTGTCCCATACTCCTCCTTATTATCATTATTATGATGATGACGATCGGGCTCGGTAGTATAACTTACTCCTTATTACATGTGGGATTTCGTCATAATCCGTTCATAATAGCTCCGACGTGTGTTATCCATACGACTGACTGGATCTTGTATCCTTTTGAATACCCCAGAAAATATAAGCTTCTAGTGCTTTAATGAATGGGGACCAATAATCCTGGAATTCGGTCCTGAGGTGAGTCAGCCTAAATAAATAATGATACTTTCATGTCCCATCTTTGGACTTGTAACAGATACGTTTGGCTTTGTTATATTGTTTGTGATACACCTGATGTTCTTCTTGTTACTTTGTTGTTGAGTAATCACGCGTGTGGTATATTGTCCCCGCTTACGGATTGTCTTGATTACAGATGGGTTTTTAAAGTGAATTATTATTTCCCTCATCTCCCTGGAAAACTTTTAGCAGGGGCTGAAACCCGATTCGGAAGACTATAGGAAGATATGAATTCTTTTTTCAGGTTGCGCTGTGGGCGTGCAGAGAATTAATATTTTATGGCCAATTTGAAGTGCTCGGGTCTCATCTTCCAAGAATAACCATTCTGTGTCGCATTTTCCCTCAATCTTACAAAAGCTCGGAATAAGAAATTTACAGTTGTGGATTTTCAGACTTGGTAATAAATTTGAATTTTTCATGATAAACCCCCGCACTCCGCCGGTTTCGTGCTCCACCATTAATTTTACACGGAATTTTGACTCAACATAAGACGCCTTTTTTACAGCTGTCAAATTTTGCCCTTTATATGGGAGGCCCAATGTACATTTGTATTGCATATAGTTATTATGGCGAAATAATTAGGAAACTTGGTTTCTTGTAGTTGATTTATAGTTTTAAAATAGACAATCAATTCATATGTCATCTTTAGTTACATTGAGATTGCAAATCGTAGAAACTAAATCGTGAGTAATGGAAGAGAAATTAAAGAGAATGTCCGTGGAAATCCATGAGCTCCAAAACATACAGCGTGTCTTCAAAGGTGAGTCCGGAATTGTAAGTATTTAGAGTAAAAGATGGGATGTCGTTGACGACCTTGATGTAAACAGCATTGTCTTCAATCAATTTGGCTAGGATGAATTTTTGAGCCTATAAGGTGGTCATGAAATTATAATTTTATAATTATAACACGGCCAAACATTTTGTATGTTTAAGTTTTTAGAAGAAAATCACGGTTATTCAATCCCAAAAATATGATTCTAAGAATCAACAACTAACTGCCACTCTGACAACTACCACCCTTATAAATGCTACCCACACACCACCCATATGACTGCAACCCAGTACCACCACTCTTCTTACCGCAACAACTGCCACCCTCATGACTGCCGCCACAACAACTGCCACTCTTACGACTGTCGCTACAACAAATGCCACTCTTACGACTGTCGCTACAACAACTGCCACTCTCGCAACTGCCACCCTTACAATTGTCCCACACAAAATAATCATTCTACTGTTTTTGTATTGAGGGTGGCAACTGCCGCTGAAAACTATGCTCCACACTAAAATACAATGCATACTTTCACCATAAGTTCTAATGCCATGCTTGAAATTCTAAATACTAATTGTAAGCTAAATGCTAAGCTCCAGCTTTTTAAGCGGTAGGTTTGACCGTGCCGAAGTTGAAAAGACAAAATTCAAAACGAAATTCGTAGCAATTTCTTTACCGGTGCAAGGGATTTGAGAAAAGCTGGCGAGTATCTCATTTCCGGCTTTGACGCATTCGCTCGAAATTTCAGCGGCACGTACATAAAATTGACGTTAGTATTGTCTGGCGGCGTGTCTTCCGGGATGGGAATGAATTGGTCCGAGGATTTCAAGTGGTTGTACAATTGATTCGCCAGGTTGTAGCCGTAGTCGATGTGGGCGGAGAGACCTTCGAAACCCTGTTTTACAAATTTAAAAAATTGCTTACAATTTAGCACGAAATTTCGAATAAATTTGAATTTAAAAACAAATAAACGTGTAGGACCAATGTTGGGGAATACTTTAGCTTTCCATAGAAACCACATTTTGAAAACGCTGGCATGGCGATCTGGAAGCGGATGATAGATGCCGCTGTCGTAATCAGCGCTATTGTAAATACCGTCCGGGTTGAATTCTTGCTCGGAAGGTGGCGGTGAAATTTTCTTCAAAAGCCCTTGGTGCTTCGTGAGGAAAACGCTAATTGTTCTGGTAGAATCGAAGGATTTGTGGGGATTGAAGTCGAATGAATCGGATCTGGAACACATTATCAGAGTTATTTTAACGAAAATTTTGCTTTCATTTAAACAATTTAAGTTTTAGAATGAATAGCAAAATTTAGAGAAACCTCTCTAGTCCCGTAAATTTGCGTTTCTTAAGTTGATCGTTGGAAGAGAAAATGGCGGAACCGCCATACGCCGAATCCGCGTGCAACCAAATATTGTGTTCCTCGCAAATATCCGCAATCGCATTAATTGGATCGTCCGAGCCGAGAATTGAGGTTCCTAAAGTCGCCAGGACTAGAATCGGCAACTTATTTCCGGCTTTGGCTTCCTCAACTTTATTTCTTAAGTCGCTCGCACTCATCCTTCCGTGCCTGTCCGCGTCGATGTAAATTATGTTGTCCAAACCGATTCCTTCAAAAATTAATTCGGAATAAATATGAACCCGAATTTAGAGCTAAAATTATTAGGCGCAAGATTGAAATAGCAGCGGACAAAATTTTACCACTGAAAAACCCCGCCTTTTTTATGGAATAATGAGCCTTCTCGCTCGCAAACGCCACCAGCGTTGTATTTGATTCGGAATAGCCATGTTGTTTAATTCGATTTAGTTTCGTTAGCTGCGCCAGCATTACTGCGACTTCGTTTGAGGCAGAGCCACCGGGGAAGATTAATCCTTCCGCCTGAGGATAACCGACAAGTTTCGTTACTGCTCTAATTAGTTCGTCCTCCATTTCGTGGAATACTGGACTGTCTTCATATGTTATCATTGGCGGATTTAGGGCGGCAACGACGTAGTCTGCCATTACTGTGTAAGGGTCGAGGCTACAGAAATCAAGAAGTAATTTGCTATATTTATATTTATATAGTGAATAAATTAAACGGTGGAAAATAAATAATACAAAAATTAATACAAAAATTATTACAAAAATTAATACAAAAATTAATACAAAAATTAATACAAAAATTAATACAAAAAATATTACAAAATCTAATACAACAATTAATACAAAATATAATACAACAATTAATACACAATATAATACAACAATTAATACAAAATCTAATACAACAATTAATACAAAATCTAATACAACAATTAATACAAAATCTAATACAACAATTAATACAAAATATAATACAAAACGGAGTTAAGAACAAAGTAATCATTGTGAAACTAAAAATTGCTGTAATAACAAATAATTTTAAATTACAAATTCCTATAATTTTGCATGTCAAGCATTTACACACAATGCTGTCTCCCACAAAAAATAACATGAAAAATCTTTTAAAAGAATAATAAGTCACAGCCCGTGGCTCATTAAAAATTAGTTTAAACTACATAATGAGATAAAAAAAATAAATAAAAAGGAGATGATCGCCCACACACAAAAACACACAAAAAATCATTCAACAGTTTCGCATCTTCTCATGATCTTCTTCTCCAACAAGGAAAAATGCAATATGAACATTCAACATTTTTGTACCTACATGGATTATATGTGTGTCTTGTTGGAATTAATGATGTAATAAAAGAAGTTTGTACAATATTCAAGCCCCATATTTAATTATCCTATATGTTAATCCCTATATCATATATAACATTGAATATATAAAATGTACATATGTATGTATATATAATTATAACATTATTGTGTGTACCGAGACGACGAAGACAGTGACAAGACCATAAAAAGCAAAATAAGATATAGCTTTTCCGCTGCCTTTTCAGGGCTCTTTACACCTCCACCAAAAAATTAGTCATAATAAGTAGAGACATTAAATTGAAAAGCTTGCATATGTACTTTTATGGGGATTTATATACAAATTGCACACTTGCCTCTATTCATTTTATTTTGTCACAAACATTATTTTTTTAGCATCAGCACACATCCACAGATTCACATTAAAAGCTATAGGGGAGTATTTGTATTTAAATTTTAAATATAAAAAATCCGATATGCTTTACGGCTATTGAGTGCGTTTTTGCATATAAAAGCGACCGCACCTTCCCTAAAACTTCCTCTCTCAATTCTTGAGTGCGGCTTTTAGACTATTTAAAATGAAAATGAAAAGTAAAAAGAACAAAAGTGTGAAGGTCAAAATCCAACACTGCAGTTGCAGTAATAATACATGTAGTGTGTCTCCTTTAAGTATTTTTGTATGTTAATGTGAATTTACAGACGCCGGTAATGCAACCTGAAATTAATGGGAAAATAGCATTATAACGAGGGATATGGTAACATGTTATTATTACATGTGAATAATTAAATTATTTTGACATTGAATTTGGAGGAGGAAGAGTGTTTTTAAGAAGCTGAGTGAGCTCAAATGGTATAACGATGAGAGTTTTTGTGAGATTAAATACATATCGTTGGCCAAGTATCAAAACGTACCAACATCTGTGTTGAAGGGGTTACAAATTGGTACTTTAGGACCCTTCGTCGACGATATGTAATTTAATGTTATTTTAGGTAGGTAATGCATTTTTTAAATAAATGAGTAATAATTGAATTTAGGCATAAACTATTATGGGAGCATCGTTGAAAATGGAAAATAAGCGGAAGCTTCTTTAATAAATTTGAAGGTAAAATTCTGAATGATGATGAGATGAACAAGCTTTAGCTTTTTGGTGGGACTAAAAGCGTGGGACGTGACTGGGACTAACACTATTTATATTAGTTTTTTTAGTTTATCAGCTTTCGTAATTTGTACATAGGTATCATGTATACATAATATGATATGTACACTTGAAAATTCGTGGAAATCATCACGTAGTCATCCATTACTGATGAGAGGAGGAAATTACCTGACGGATGTCAGGTTTGCTGATGAAATTGAAAATTACGGGTGAAATAAATGCGAGTAAATTCAAAATACAAAATAAATGTAGAAAACACAAATTAATCACTACATAAATTCTAGAAAGATACAAAATAAATTCTAGAAAGATACAAAATAAATTCTAGAAAAATACAAAATAAATTCTAGAAAGATACAAAATAAATTCTAGAAAAATACAAAATAAATTCTAGAAAAATACAAAATAAATTCTAGAAAAATACAAACTAAAACATAAACAAGCCTTATAACTTAAAGATCTAAAAGAAGCAATCCTGGAAATAATGTTAATGTTATCATGTGGATTTCATGAAAATATTCCTTAAAAAACATGGCGAAAGCATAAGCTGAATGTGCCCAACACAAGTTTCATAAAGTATGAAAAATAATACTAAACAAGTACATCGTTGAATAAAAATCGAAGAAACTTACTCAGGCGTCTGCACAAGGAACTTGGCCAGAGTAGCGGAATCAGCTCGATGTGCCGGACTTGAGATGTGATGACTGGCGATGGCAATGATGGGATTATTGTTGTTACTGTGGTGATGAGGAGTTTGGATGTGTTTCCGGTTGTTGTTGTTGTTGACGTTGCTGATGCCTTTGGGAAGCGTGAATCGACTCCCAACAACCACGTCTCGATTCTCCTGACAAACTCGACAAGGTGAGTTGAACCTGCCGTGTTGATGCGGCGTCGACTGTTTCCTCTGAAGGGAATGGCTATTATTCTGTTTATTCAGTTGATGAACATGACTGTGAATATTCAATGAACTCTGACACCGTCGACTTGCACGGTCAAATTTCCCATGAACAACGGGATTCGCCCCAGCATAGCGTGGATCACACACGCCTCGCCAGTAATTCTCGAGCTTTTCGATTACACTCATTTTTATTTCTTTTTAGATATCCACAGGAATTTTCTGTCTTCAATAATATTTCTTCACTCTTCAACAATTTTCCTCCTTCTTATCACCAATTTTCTTCTATACTTTACAATTTTTTGTTATATCTTCGCAAATTTTATCGTGTGTCTCTTATAGTTTCTTTCTCTTTTTTGCGCTATGTCCCAAAAGAGGAATGTAAAATGTCCGCCGCGCCAAATATCCCGGAAGATTAAAATAATTAAAATGATTACCCCGAAAGATCTGGGTTATTCACATAATAAAAGTCAATTTAACTAATAATAAGGGTCTTCTTCATTATAATTTCCATGTCCAACCACGTTTTCTCAATTTTAAACAGTGCATAATTATTTTTTATATTATATTCTTTCCTACATTAAACTCGCACAATGTCACAATTATTCATGCTTCAGGAATTATTCAGGATCTTCATTAAATTTCAAAAGACCATCTTCTAAACTTTGACTTGAAAATTGACGTTTGACTTTTCACATTGAAAAATGACGGGAAACTTTCAGGCTTAACTTTGACGTTGACGTTTTCACACTTGAAAAGGCACTTTTTCAATTAAAATAAAAAGCACATCAGATGAACAAACGCAGGCAGGCAGTCAGTCACTTTTGCTTTGGATCGCTGGTCTCCTTTTTCCACGTCCAATTGACCTGTGGCACATAAAAGGAAAAGATTATTATTATTATTTCGCAAAATTGGAGCATCAACGGGGACACAAACAGAGAATTAGAAAAATCATCAGAAGGATACGAATATTTAAAATATATATATATATATAATAATAAATTTAAAATATTAATAAATAAATAATAATAAATTTAAAATATTAATAAATAAATAATAATAAATAAGTAATAATCAATTTAAAATATTAATAAATAAATAATAATAAATAAATAATAATAATAAATAAATAATAATAAATAAATAA
>JAQGAK010005548.1:0-10057 GCA_034696945.1 Lipothrix lubbocki | reverse complement strand
AATTGGTCTGAAATTATTGGTTTGTCTAATTAAAGAATTCCTATAGAAAAGACTGATTTTGCTGAATTATAGCGTTCCCTTATAGCGAGATTTCAGTGTAGCCACCAGAAACTTTTGTCATGCTAATCAGCAGCCCATGCACATGCATAGCAATGAAATTAAATACTGGAATAAACGTGATGAGGGGAGAAGGGACCGCCAGTAGTAGGGCTTCAATCTAATAAGGGAAAATATAAAATCAACCGCACTTGCAGCGTTTGCTTTTCCACACGTCAATATAAATGCAGCAGCCGCTATTATTCTCTTGTCGTTTCAGCTTCGCGACTACACCACTAAACTCCAGTCCCACCTCCCATCCTCAACATGTGTATTTACTTACACGCTCCGCTTTATTCAGCATGTCCGTAGCTTTTTCGCGGATTATTTAAGTCAGCAAGTTTTTAAATTCAGCAGCAATTATTCTTGAAATGACAAAAAAGGTCGTAGAAACTGTAGCATAAACAATCAGAGCTGTCCAAACTACATTACTGCAAATTACAAACTACATTTCTTATTGCTCACATTATTAATTACATTTTCTTATTCCTCAAATTACATTCCTCGTGACTAAACCTACAAAGTATAAAAATTATTGTTGAATTATATGTTATTAAATTATCATTAATTGGCTCAGCTCTGTTAAACATACAAAGATTTTTTCAATCGCCATGAATAATAATGTGAACAAATAATGTTTTCAGATTCAATGATTTGAAATCCTTAAAAAAAATTTTAAACTGTAAAAACAGTTTTAGAACAAGTTTTGTTTGCATGAGAAAGACGGATTACATAAACAATTGCATATATTCATGAATACTACCCCGAATTTAAAATAAAAACTATGTATATTTTATATCTTTAAAGAGGGATAAACATTTATAGGAATAAACATTTATTTTCAAATTTGTTTATTGTTGTAAATATTAATTTCCATATCTCTTGTTAGAAAAGTTGTAATTATTATAACTAATTTTGGTTTCTGCTATTACAGAAATAAATCCCTCCTGCTAGGACAAACATTCACAACATGGGCAAGCGAAATTCATTGACGTTAAATTGCAAACATTGCAACTACACCACTACATCCAAGTTAAACTTCCAAAAACACATAGTCAGCAACCACAGGGATTTAGAAAATATCTTCAATTGTGATTCTTGCAGTTATAAAACCTATCGTAAACAATTACTGCGCACTCACAGATGGCAAGCACATAACCCCAGGGCAATTATATTAAATTGTGAATTTTGCAAGTACAGGACGAAAAACAAACACAACTTTAAGACACACCACAGCGTCAGACATGGGAATTTGGAGTATAACTACAAATGTGATTTGTGCCATTTTAAAACGAAACATGAACTTTATCTGAACAAACACAAGCAGTCAATGCACAATCCTCGCACATTCAATTGCGACCAATGCAATTACAAAGCGAGAAGAAAACAAACTTTGCAAGAGCACGTGATCAGGGCAACCGAAAACCTGGCACGTAATTACGCCTGTGATGTATGTAATTATACAACCAAAATAAAACCTTATCTGCAGAAACATAAGCAGATACGCCATAACACTCGCACATTCAACTGCAACCAATGCGATTACAAGGCGAAAACGAGACAAAATTTAAAAGAACACGTGATCAGTACACACGAAAAACTGGCAAATACTTACACCTGTGATGTGTGTAATTATACAACCAAATTTAAACGCTATCTGCAGATACATAGGCAGAAACGGCACAATCCTCAAGCTGAAATTTATAGTTGTGAATGGTGCAGTTATAAGACGACACACCGTCAGAATTTAACAACGCACTTCAATCGCAAATATAGTTGTAAACAGTTCGTGAGCACACAAAACTACGACAACGTCAAATTCCATTGCAGAGTTTGTGATTTCCAGAGCAGTGAGAACAAAATCATTGCTCTGCATAATAAAAGTACACATGATACCCCCAGAGTTTTCTTAAGGATGTTGAAGAATAAATCACCAGATGAAGCACTTGCTGAAGAAAAAAGCCCTGCATGTTATTCAAACGGAGCGAAAGATTCTGATTCGGATAAAAAATCAACGACACGAAGAATACCAAACGGAAAGAACTACAAAGCACACTTTAAACAAACTACGCGGTACAAAATCAAGAGAAAGTATTTTCATCACCTAAAGATTGTGCCTTCAATACAAATTAGTGACGATATGTTGAACAAAGATTTGTCGATTGGAACGTCTAGGATGACTAGGAAATTATCAGACTTAGATGCATGGACTGCTTATCATTGCAGGAAATGTGGTTTTTGTACCGATTCCGTTACATTACTAGGAAAGCACAATGGGGAAGAGCATCTACAAAATGTTAAACAAAATGTTGCACTTTGAAGGTATTCTGTTAGAAAATTGAAAAAATTGAAAATACTTAGAATTTGTAAAGCTACTTCTGCGTGTATTAGAAATTGATGTATTAGCGAACATTGCAATTACACATCAGTTTAAATATCTGTTTTCAAGGATCACCTGATCAACAATCACGGGGATTTATACAATATTTACAATTGTGATTCCTGTGGGTTATTAAATTCTGGGACAAAATCAGGAGAAACAAATCTGTTAAGAGCAACCGAAGTAAAAATTGAAAATATTTGTTCGGCTTTCTCTCCCACCCCAGGTCATTTCTGTCTTTAATAATTTGCGACCAGTATGAACATAATAAAAATTCATGAGAAGTTTTAAAAGGTCAAAATTTTCAAGAAAAGCCATGATATGGTTGTTAAATGTTATACAAACAAAATGTAATTCACTCCCGGCAATATAACTTTATTAGCTACTAGGCATTTAAATAAAATGTGAGTTGGTTTATATACTCAATTGCATGACATTATTCTTTTTCCAAATCCCATGCCTTTCATTGACAGATCACAAGAAACTTATTGTTCTCATTGCACATTTTTTATTCATTTTAGAATTGCAAGTATTTACACTTAAAGTCATCAGTGCAGTTGAAAATATTGAAAAAGAAAATGGCATTCTTATTTGGAACGCTGTTGTACATATGTATATCGCTCCTCGAGGTGCAAGATGCTATAACTCCAAATTTTTTAAATGCAAGGTGTTATATCCACCATCATTTTAAAAGCAAGATGTTATAACTCCAACAAATCCATTAACGTTTAAAGGATTCTCTATAATGTATCTAATGCTGTGTAAATCGCAAATGGCAACAGATTTTTGGCGGGTATAACATCTTGCACTTGAAATTTAAAAATGCTTCAAAGTAAACGTTTTCTGTTCCGATGCTTTTTAAATGCAAATTTGTAGATACAGTGGAACCTCAGAGAAACTGTATCTGAACAGAGAATTCTCTCTATAAGAGATCCTTTGGGCTCGCATGTCATACATGGTTATATGCATACGAGCGCTCTTTATAAGAGAATTTCTATATACGAGGCAGATTTTGGTGATTTATAGCGTTCTCTTATAGCGAGGTTCCAGTGTATTTATTTTTATTTTGGTGACACATTTAATTAATTTAGTTGCATGATCTTATATGTATGTTGTCCTCTATGTTCGTATCCGTCTTACAGAATTGAAAATAACATCCTTGCTCTTCCATCAAAATCCTAGCAAACCCAAAAGGAACTCTGCGGTACTGCGGTCTTCACACCTCTCGTCTGGAATCGGGAAGCGCTTACCGAATTTGAATGTATTGGTGAGAATACATTCATACGCGCAAAGAACTGCAGTAAGTGATTCCGTTCAAAAGTTTTAAGGGTATATATATGTATTAATTTCCTTTTATGTACTATCATTGCTGAAAATCTAATACACATATTGAGTATTTCCTATGCATGTGGTTTCAGGTTTGCAGCCTGATCAGCTCCAGCCTTCATCAATAATGTTTATATTTATATTATAATATATTATTCTATATACAAAATGAGCAAGAATGAGTGATGTAATGATTTATTTCTTGCGAAGGATTGGATATCGGCAAAGTCTATCGGAACATTTGCAGTAATTTCCTTCTTGAAGTTTCAATCCATTGAAATATTATGAATAAACGACAATGTCGAATAAAGTCCAGTTTGAACTTTATATTTTATGAAAACCTTTTAATTATCAATTGGAAGCTTCCTATTTTAGGGGCTGGATTTAAGTATTTTGAATTTCCCCGCTGTATAAATGTATTTTCTTTTGTAATTTGTATTTCCAGGTTAACAGACCTGTATTTTGTATTTTCAGTATTTTGAAAAAGTATTTTGTAACTTGTATTTTCAGTTTTTTGAAAAAGTATTTTGTATTTTCAGTATTTTGAAAAAGTATTTTGTATTTTCAGTATTTTGAAAAAGTATTTTGTAATTTGTATTTTCAGTTTTTTTGAAAAAGTATTTTGTATTTTGTATTTTCAGTTTTTTGAAAAAGTATTTTGTAATTTGTATTTTCGGTTTTTTCAAAAACGTATTTTCTAATTTGTATTTTCATTTTTCCAAAATGTGTTTTGTAATTTGTATTTTCAAAAAGTATTTGTATTTTGTAATTTGTGTTTTCAGTTTTTATAAAAAGTATTTTGTATTTTGTAAATTGTGTTTTTATAAAAATTATTTTGTATTTTGTAATTTGTATTTTCAGTTTTTTTTAAAAGTGTTTTGTATTTTGTAATTTGTTTTTTGAGAAAACGTATTTTGAACAGCTCTGCTAATTTGACGCTATTGCAAGCTTAATAAATGGCATGTTAAATTATATTTCCTATACAAGTGGTTGTAAGTACATAACATATTTAAACTATTTCAAAAATGTTCAACTTTTTTAAATGTTACATTTACAACCTTACATCTTACATTACGTTTTACATACCTTTATAAGCAAGTAAGTAACTATGTATGTAATGACTTAATTATCCTGAAAAATTCTTGTTCCTATTTAATATTACAATAGTATTAAGAAATCAAATATTAAAATAAAATGAATAATAATCCCACACTAAATAACGGGAAAAGTAAGGATTTATTGTTAGTAAATGAATATAATCAGCTCTTCCAGTAGTTTTTCAGCTCATTTTGCGCCCAAACTGCATATATAGTAAATAAGCTACGCGTGTGCAAATGCTTTAAAAAATTTGGGGTTTATATGTGTTAGACATTTAGAAACAAGCTCGGATTTTGCATATTTTTAAAATTCAGTAAGACTAACAATAACATGGAGGTATTTTTTCATGTCCGAGAGCTACGGATTTGAAATTTTTGGAGGTAATAGAGATCTAGTATGAAAGTATTAAACCATTTTTATGCCGTGCGACTTCCCGTGGTTGTAGAGTTATAGCCTCCCAAAAGTGCAACATGAGAGTCGGACATGAAAAATCGCCTTGAATGTGCTACATACGTATATGTATTAGTAAGTAGTGCAAGTAGTAGTGCATATAAGTTGTATTTATTTCAAATGCACGACAACATTCCCGTGAAGGTCCCACACTAAAGTCACCATTCGACTACAAGCATTAAAGAGAGAGTTTGGGGAGGAAGTTGGAGAGACGCTGAACAATATTTCTGTATGAACGGGAACTGTGCAAATGCAGAGTTGATTCCAAGATCCTTCAGAAGAGCCAATGCAAAGCTTGGGATTGGAGACGTGTGTCTTGGCGACATATGTACATATTATGTGTGAAGCCTCAGCTCTTTTTCAACGGTTTAACTTTACTAGTCATCACGTTGCTTCACAGCATATTGTTGTTATTCCGTTCCTTTTCGGGTAATTCATGGAGTCGAGTTCGTTTTTGGTAGTTAAATTTTATGTCCATCCCTACATTTGTATGAATTAACGTCGGCTGTATGTATTATGAAGTAATTACTAAAATAATTTTTGCGTATTCAAGAATAACACATTAATTAGGGATTTGAATTGAATCTTTTTAGCTATTGCCGATGCTAAAGTCAATTTCTACACCATTGGTTAGATAGTTAAACAAATTACGCCCAAGTATTTTACATTTTTGCAAAGATCTTTGCAACAAAATTTATTTCAAACAAATATTATTTAGCAACAAAAATCACACTTGAATTTGACAATTGCATACAAATTTGGAATACATTTTTAAATCCACGAACGAAGCATTTGTTTGAAAAACTTGCACATACAAAAAAGTCGAAAAGTGTGTACATACAAAGTTGCAAACAAAGTTGCAATTGCTAGTACAAATGCATGCTCCCTTTTCGACTTTTTTGCACATTTTTAGGCTTTCAAATTTTGCCTGACAAACGGCGTGGAAAATATAAATTTGATATTCATCGATTATAAAGTAACTTAGTGTGCTCAATTCGAAATAAAATACCTCATTTATGGTTGGTGCTAGTTTGGCTCGCAGAGTCGAAAAACTTTAATTTTGAGCACAAAATCACACATTTTTAGAGGATGGAGTGTAAAATGTTTAATTGAATATTGAATGCAAGTATGTACAATTATGAGCAATAAAAAATATGATTGGATGCTGCACGCGTGTAAATGTCTTTGGAATTTCCCAGGTTCATATGTGTGAAACATCAGGAGAGGAGCTGACGTTTTGCACATTTTTAAATTCAGTAATAGTATGTATATAGTATAAGTAATATAGATGCTTCATTTCAGGTGCAGTTCCTAAATAACATTCGTTTGAAGGGAGCCCCTCACTAAAATCCACAAATTTTATGGCTTAAGCCGTAAAGCAATAAATAGCTTTTGGGCAAAAAGTAGATATGTGAGGGAAGCTTTTCGTTATATTTTCATGTAAAAACGGGCGGGGTGTGCATGTTTTGCAGACACACAAATCTATGCAACAGCCTATAAGGCGGTGATCTTGCTCACTTGTAAAACGCTACGAACGAAGCATAGTTTCGTGCAGATCTGACTCTTTTGTTCGTCATGACAGCCAATATGGAACGGTTGGGATTGGAGTTGTGTGCCTCTTGAGGAACGGGATGGCCTGAGAGTTTTTGCGACGGTCACTTCATTGCTCTTCACCATACCCCGCAGCCAATGGTTACTCCACCTTAATGGACGCTGAAGGACTTGAACCCATGCAAAACGGGCTCTTCCTTTGCATAGTCAATAGCGTCTTTCAAACAAAGGAAACTGTAGGAGGGACGCTCTAAAATACAAGGGAATCATAGGACTCCTCAACGTCCGCACATTGCAATAACCATATGCACAACACACAGGTGTAGCTGTGGCCTGTCCCTCAAAAAATCTCCTGACATTGCAAACAACCACAAGAACTCCACTTGATTTGGCAAGTAGATATCGCATTTACTTCCCTTAACCTGTGAGTAGGGAACAATCTGTATTTGACAATTTTCATAATTGTAACAACATTTATTAAAAGCGTGCTCTTTTAAACAACACCAAATAAAACGACAATCATGCGGTTGTACGGCAATTGCAGTGTTTGATGACTCCGTAAATTTTCAAAATTCTCAAGATAGATTGAGTTCGAGTAGTTTAGTTATGGGTCCAGAGAACCAAGAGTTGGCACATAGAGAAGCATCTTCGGCCATGACGGGCTACAGGTCTACGGAGTTGGAATCTGATGGCAGGAATCTAATATTGGAACACAGGTAATAGAAAATGTATGCATATACATACACGTTAATTATGATAGTAAATTGTCATTTTGTCCAAAATAGTGTTTACCTCTATAAAAGAAAATATAATTATCCTATGTATTTCCTATTCTTAAGAATTGTTACGTTACTTACATATAGGACAAAAATAAGATTCCGCAACATAAAATTCTATGCTACAACGGATAGGAAAATTGCCGGACCGACAATAAACTCCGAGCCGATCCCAACTCACCCGGCGGTTTTGGTCAGGAGCTCCCCTTACTTATTTGCCTGGCTTTCAAGTGAATATTGCGACTTGGATGAGCTTTTTCTGGTTGGAATCGAGAACCCTGCACTGGAGGGGTTATTCAAGTAAGGAATATTCTAAAAACTCCGTCATTAGACAAAGTCAATTGTATATAACGTTTTAAATATATCGTATTTAATTATTTACCATTAATTTATCAATCGTTTTTCGTTAAGAATTGGAATATGTACACATACAGTGTTGGCAAAATGAAAACGCCCTCGTGTTTCTGCCCGCCCTGCTGGAAATGCCGTTCCCACTAGGCAAATGCCCTAAAAATCTGCCCATGGCAGAAAATTGAAAATGCCCAATTTTTGGGCAGATAGCTTGCCATTTTGGGCAGAAATCCCGGCATTTTGGGCATTATTCCAATTTTTTCAAAAAATTCCACAAATAAATAAAATGGTACAAAAGACAAACTATGTATCGTCAGTAAATTGATCACAATTAGTAATAATAATTTAAATTAAATTCTAAATACGTAATATATTTGCCGCAAAATATATTCCGAAAAAAAATCAAAAATTATCAAAATTTTCTAGTAGTTGGCCTGACATCTCGAAAATGAACAAAATTTTGCCCGATTTCCTCTTAAAAATGGCCAAAATGCCAATGCCCAAAATGCCATTATGACCTCATTTTGTCCTCAACATGCCGTGGCATTTTGAGCAGGCAAAATAACCCAAAATGCCTTGGCATTTTCAGATTGCCAACAATGCATATAAAATTGCCTTATCACATTATGACCGACAACTAATGGGGTTACCTAAAAATGCGAGGCATGATTCAGTTAATTCGTCCCCCGTTCTAGGCACATCTATTCGGGTGAAGTTATGGACGGCATTGGAACCAAAGCGACGTTGACTGGCTACGGAGCAAAAGCAGTCGAGCTTAAAACTGCTCAGTCTCGCTGTCTGGAGTGCATGGAAAAAATGCACAAATTGAAAAGGATTGGATTACTGTGGATGTGTGATGAATTTGAGGCCCTCGCCAGTAACGAAGCTCCGATCTGCAATTAATAAACCCCGTATATTCTTTTGTAAGCAATCAATTAACAACACAGCTTGTAATTAATTATTGATATTTAATAATGGAAGTATATTATTATATTGTAATATTAACTATATTCGCAGTATAAATTGTGTAAGTATAATTTTGTGTATGGCAGTTAAATATAAAACTAGGGAATTATTTAAATTTTCAGGGGTCTTAGTCATGGATGGCGGCAATTCTATGTACAATCCGCGGCGACTGTAAAACTGACCACACTGTCGAGACGTTCCACTCTGCTTACAACAAATGGACTATCGTCGACCACATCAAATAATTCTCTCCACACGGTAAAATTATAACTAGATCGTTTTTGAGCATCCCTGCTGAAAATATAATACAGTTTTGGTTTTCGTCTCCATCTGCTGGTTGCAGTACGTTCATTTTGATAATACCACTCCCTTATTTATTGTAGTATCAAGATCTTCAATGTGCTGCTATTTAAACTTGCTGTGTTAATATTAACATGAAACCTGGTAACTAATTAAGTTCGTTTAAGTTAGGCAAAGCACAGAAACATCCTTATTATATTGATTCTTTAATTACCATCTCTTAGAACTATCGATCATTGAGCACAATTTGTTGACATTGCTGCAAAATTATTTAACTTGAAGCGCAAGGAATTGAAAGGGAATTGAACCAAAAATAGCAAATAAATTTATATGCAATGGTCCATGGCACCATAGCATATCAACGTACTATCTTCTTCTTTCGCCCAATCAACAGCCATTTATGCTCGTATTACATACACTGAACTCTCGCCATAAGAGAACGCTATAAAGCACCAAAATCAGTCTCTTATATAGCAGTGTTGTATAACGTTATGCATAACGTTATAAAATAACGTAATATACCGATATATGTCGTCGAACGGTTATATAACGATAACCGATAACGCTATGATGGATAACGTTAACCTATAACGATAACCGATTGGTGAATTCCAAAAAATCGATATCCATAACGATAACCGTTTGGAAATGGTTATTTTATACACCTAAAATATGCTAGTAAATGACACATAAATTGAACATTGTTCAAAAACTGTCGTATAAAAATCGTTTTGCACGTAAAAATGTATTCACTATGCAAGTG
>JAQGAK010005547.1:0-10059 GCA_034696945.1 Lipothrix lubbocki | reverse complement strand
TGTTCCTGATTGTTTTGGGTACTTTTCAACTGTTCCCAGTTTGGTCCTGTTCCTGTTCCTGTACCCAAATACCCGGGATGTTCCTGTACCCGTGCCCATGCCTACCCGTTACTACAGTGTAGTAAATGAAACATATAAATAAAAGTATACACTAAACTCTCGCTATAAGAGAACGCTATAAATCGCCATAATCAGTTTCCTATATAGGAATTCTCTTATAAAGAGATCTAGTATGCATATAACTTTGTGTGATATCTGGGCATAAAGGATCTCTTACAGAGAGAATTCACTTATATGGAGATCTCTTATAGCGAGAGTCCGATGTATCTCTACTGTTAACTTTAATGCACTTTATTGGATATACTTTGTTAGAATTAATAACCAATTTTTCCTTATTTTATAGCTTTCCCTACTACAAATTTAACTTGTAAATCACAAAAACGCTTTAAGCGCCCAAAACTATAAGAAACATGCGCACTTCAGCCGGACGTCTTATCATTGGGACCAAAGCTTAATAGTCAGGACACAATTCGTTTCATATTTTTCATCGATTGTTTCTTTGAATTTCATACTAGCCTTAGCATGGAGTCTGCCCTCTCTGATGTTTAGAATGACCTCTTCGTCGCTTGTGAACAGCTAGAATTTCGATTATTTCAAAATTGTGATTTAATATTTTTGTCAAAACATGTTTATCAGATATGAATGCAAGTAGATTATCCGCTTATTACTATTAAATCAGTCGATGAGAAAGCTCCAGAAGTTGCTATTTTCTTTTCTTTTGGTATTGCTTCAAATAAAAGTCGAGGGTTATTGAAATCCTGTAGAAATCCAATTGCTAGCCTTCCGTTACCATATCCCGATTTGAAAAAAACATGAAGAGCGAATTTCGTGCCTTCAATTCGGTAAAGAAACGAACCCTTTGGTATCCTGATGATTGAAATAGTAATGTCATTTTTATGCATTCTTTGAAGGTTCACCAAGACGGGTTTACATACACTGTGGAATTTCTAGTTATGGGTACAATTCTTACTCCGCAAATAAGAAAACCTCCTTCGTCTTTGCGTTAATACTGGCAGGAGCGTGGGCAAGAATCGTCCGATTTTCCTCAAGGAAAAATTTATAGTTGGAGAGTGAAACGTCCAGGTGGTTCTCTATATACAACAAATATGCTTTACAAATTCAAACAACTTGTATAAAAAATTTAAAAAATTTAAAAAAAAATTGTATATATACTGATTTCTATGGTGATAGAGGTGAAACTGCTGATTGCTTCGACAATTTCTTCAAGAGATGTTCCATTGTAAGTTTCGCCTGGTAAAGGTTCAGGAAGAACTAGTAAGCGTCCTTCTGGGCTTTCGAAAAGTTTCATTTGGTTGTCTGAAAACATATGTATGCACATACACAGTTTTTCCTATCAGTTGTTGCTGTTTATAAATTCCTAAACCAAACAGTTGATTAAAATTTACCGTAACTTTGTTGTAGACGTTTTAACTCATAATCATTTAACTCCAATTCTGCCCTCAAACGGGAATTCTCCGCCTTCAGTAATGCCGTTGAAGTTGTGTGGGCATTCATAGCAATCCCGACGGCAAAAGCTGCTAAACTCGGTTTTTAAAATCGGTAAAAAGAATTCATGAGATTATTTAAAGTTGGAAAATACGAATACAAATTTGTTGAATCAAATATTTTTGAATAATAAAGACTGATCATCATTTCAGCACGAACATTGCCACATTAATTCAAGTTTGAAAAAAGATTTACCCACTGCTCCAGCAATTACAATCCAAAACACATTTCGATCGATGGAATTGTATGTTTTACTCGCGGATTGTTCTTGCGCTTCTCGCGTTTCCGCCAGATGATTGGACGTTCCATCACCCGACCGCTCCGCAGTCTTATTTAATTTAATTAACCCCGTCGTTAGTAGGAATTGATCTTCTAACTCCTGTAACTTCTTTGATTTTTCTGCAAAGTCCTTTTTCATCAGTTCCATACTCTCGTGTAAATTATTCAGCTGACTTTTGACGGATTTAATGTCCTCCGCAAATGTGCCAGCAGGGTTTTTGATTGGCTGATTCTCGTCCAAAGATAAGGTGCCATCCGTTTCGCCGATTGGAAGATTTAAACGTTCCATATGTGAGCTTTTTATTTCGCTTTTGATTTAAACGAAAATGCTAAATTCGATAAAAGGAATTAAGTTATAACGGAGGGGTGATTTTAAATAATTAGTCTCAACGTGGTTCATACATAGACAGTACACTTAAAGTGTAAAAATTGCTTTAAGCGGTATAAACTCCCAATATACACATTGACTGCTTTATACGATGACTGCTTGCAGTATGGGCTTGGATATTACTGCGAGGAACAAAAGTGAACGTTAATAAAGATCTTCTGATACGTCTGGCAGTGGATATGTTACATGAAAGTATAATATTATTATTGTCAACCCGATAAGGACATATGTACATACATAATGTAACGGCATTTGTACGAACGTATGCACATGTACGTACAGAACATTATCATATCACATGCATCAACTGTATAATCTCTGGTGATAATATGCTATTGCTCCTGTGTAAACGTTATTTTGTCGATCCCGATCCTACGTCCTATGGTCATCAATCGTGCAAAATGTGAATTTAAAACTAGGAAAAAATAAGAAACAAATATTTTATTTATTTAACACAACATGTGAATCTTTGCGGAAAAAATATTTAATTACACAAATATTCTTATTCAATTTCAGCATATGTAAACTCTTACAATCAAAATGAAAAAATAAATTCAAACAAAATTATCTGTATTAAATGAAGTTAAAACAAAAACAAAATCAAGAACCGGGATTGAAAAAAGAATTAATTAAATTAGGCAAAACTGGAGCCGATTGAACTAAAGCTGGAGCTCGTGGAGAGCGAAGAATGTTTCCTCGCGGATTTCTGAGCGGATTTCAATTGGTCCATCAAAATGGCTGTGATGGTTTCCACCCAAATATTCCGCACTTCCGGGGACTCGGCCTGAAGCAAATAAGTGTTTGCACGGCGGTTCGTCCACAATTCAAAAGTGCTGGGCATTGTGGCCAAGTCAATCCCTTTGGGCTTCTCCGTCAGTCCAATGTCCGTCAGGTTGATTTTGGAGCGGTAGTGAAGGGCGCTGTCGTTGGCTCCGTAGCGGTCGCGCTTACAAATTAAAATAGATCTGGGGTATAAAAATAAATGGCGCTGGTGGCCGGAGGAGCGCAGACGGTCCGCTTCGGTCCACAGGACAAACGGAGCTTGGAGCTGCATTGGGCCTTCGTCTTCCAGGCGGAACTGTTGATATTGACGGATTTGATAAATTATCACAAAAATTTATACTTTAAAATTCGTGAGTTAAAATTATTTACTAAAAACTACAATTTTTAAATAGAAAAATTAAATTGAAAAATCTTTTTAAAATACAAAATAAATACAATAAAAGATGAAATAATTAAAATACAAAATAAATACAGTGAAAGATCAAATAATTAAATTGCAAAAAATTATGTTCTAGAATAATAATTAAATATTAATAAATAAAAATTTTACAATACAAAAAAAAATAATACTTACAGGATAGTCAACAATATTTCGCTGGAGCATTCGTTCGTCCACAGAGCGCAGGACTTCGAGCATTTTACTTAAAGCCTCATATATTGCAGCATAGCCCGGACACCCTTCTGAGTATTTCATCAAATCCTGAAAACCATAACATTCCAGCAAATGGAAATTAGAATTTAATAGGAAATACAAAAAAAATGGATCGGAAATTAAAAAAGGAAAATCCGAATAAAAAAAGTTACGGAGGAAATAAGGCTTCCTGTCAAATTCTTCTTACCTTTAGTAATAAATGATATTTTGTGATCCGCTGGACCGGCTTCATTGTATAAGCGTCGAGGGTCAAGCGATGCTTCAATTTCTGTCGGCATAACTCCATCCAAGGATGATTTTCCCCGATTTCTCGTCGCACCGCCGCAACCGCCGGGAGCATTTGGCAGTAGCGACTGTAGAGCGTGAGGAATTGCTCGTGCTAAAAATCAGCAAATTGAAAGAATCAACTTTTAAACTGTGGTAAACGTATTCACATATAGTTAAAGTTAAGTCAGGTAGAATTAAAAAATGAAATCGATAGCTATACAGAAAATGAATAGAGAATACATAATTGCAAAATAAATACAACATAATACAAAATAAATACAAAATACAAAACAATATTTAAAAATTACAAAATTAATACGATATAAACAAATTAAAAGCAAATTTAATACAAAATAATTCCAAGATAAAAGTAATTACGGTCTGAAGAAAAGCAAATCCAACAAGTTCAAGCGACTCCTCCTTAATCGCATGTTCAAGTTGTGGAAGAAATATTTTTGACTGAAAAGCATAAATTTCATGGAGGTTCCCCAGCAGGATTTGCCTAAAACTCAGGACAGGCTCAAACCCGTAATCTGACACTGATTCCTCATTGGAAGTGTACTTCAAGAGCTGGGTTGGCAAAAGTTTGAAGAGTTCCTCGTCCGAGACTGTTGTTTCTTCGCCGTAACCCTGTTATAAATAGAAATTAATTTATTTAAAAAATTATTTTACACTTTAATAATTACTTGGTTGAAATTGTTCACACATATTTTTTATTTATTTATTTTTATTAAATTGTTTTATTCTAAATTTAATCACTTTAATCATTTTATTTTTATTTATTTTTTATTTATATTATTTTAAAATTTTGTTTTTGTATTATTTGTATTAAAAACGTTAAAAAATACAAACCTGTAAGATCTCTTGCATATCCCTGACGTAATTATTCTCCGTAGTAATAATTTCCTCCAAAATGTGCTTCCGGCGCTCTTGATTCTTTTCTTCGATCGCCGGATCCTTCGGAACTTGCGGATCCGAAGTGTCCGGAGCATTTCTGTAGGACACCATGGGGGAGTTCATCGGCGTGATGGATTCAAAAGTGTCAAAATTATCCGAATCTTCTTCCTTAATGCAAGAATTGAAGCGGGACAACGTGGGGGGAAGTTCAATTGTTGACACGGATCCGCGTTTCTTGTGCAGGAGATCAGCCATGTCGTCCACTAATTTTCGAACCTTTTTAGTTAATAAAAATTAGGAATGTTAAAAATTAATTATTTTTTAATTTAATTTATTTAATTTTTATTTATTTTGAATTTCCTTTACATAATCCTGCAACTTATCCGACTGCTCCTGCGGATCCTCCCAATCGGACTCAAAGGAATCGATAGAAGAAATGGAATTGTCATCCTCGCAAACAATCCACAAGTAGAGTTGACCCTGTTCGGGTATTTTCACATAATTTTTCAATCCACTGGGCGTAGTTGACCGCTGGGAAATGAAGGACATCCGGGGATTGTAATTCTCAATGTTGGCTGGGAAAGTTCCTTCGTGACTGGAGCGGACGTTCAGGAATTTTAATTTTCCCTCCTGTGAAATTAATGAGGACAGAAAATTCAAAATTAATTATGCAAATTTTCAAATAAGTAACAAATATCCAAGTTTCTTCAATCGTCACAAATGCGCATGAGCACAAATAATTTTTATGACAAATGCAAAAACAATTTTTTAAAAGACAAAAGAAGCCAAATAAATCAAAATACATATTAAAACAGCATACATTTTAAAAACTATTACAAACTTAATTTTAAAATAATACAAAATTAAAAAACAAAAACAAACTTAATTTTAAAATAATACCAACCTAAAAAAACAAATACAAATTTAATTCTAAAATAATGCACAAAATTAAAAAAACAAATACAAATTTAATTTTAAAATAATTGAAAATTAAAAAATAAATACAAATTTAATTTTAAAATAATTGAAAATTAAAAAATAAATACAAAAATTTTAAAATAATTGAAAATTAAAAAACAAATACAAAATGAGGAAAAATAATATAGGGAAAATTAATTTAGTTAAATAATTACATTCATATCTCCCGAAGTGCCAGAAATCTCATATGCAGAATAATAATCCATCTCAGCTTCCTCCTCCTCGCTAAGGATTTCGACCCAAAACTTGCCAATTTCGTAGCGAAAGAAGACAACTTTGTCCTCCGTCTCGTGATATTCTATGGGAGGCTGTGCTGTAATTTATTAATTAATTAATTTAGATTTAAATATTTTCAAATATTTTCAGTAGTTTTAAAATAAAAAAATATTAAATATTATACACAATATAGGAATTTAATAGTTAAATAATTCTTACTTTCCAAGTCATAAAAACTAAAGTTCCCATGGGAATCCATGTGTTTGGCAGATATTTTGTGGTAATCCCGCAAATGAAGGAAATATTCTCGGAATGGGATTTCCTCGTTGCATAAAATGCATTGCAAGGGTCTATAATGTAAAAAACATTAAAAATATTTAAAAATAATTAATTCCCTTAATAACTATTAATTTCGGCCAAATAAAAAATGGATTTATAAAATAATTTTAGTACAAAATAAATTTGGTAAATAAATTTAGAAATTTTAATAAAACTGCTCAAATTTGGTCAAACCTCAAATGACATCTTTTCACATGAACGCGATACTCACTCGCCGTCAGAGGGTCAGTTTTGCAGCCAAATTGACATTTGAACTTTGTCACTGCGAGGATTTTCTCAATAATGAAGCACCGATTGAGGCCGATCCGGGACTGACAACATGAGCATTGTTTGCAGTAATTACATAAGGGATGGATGGCATTGTGCCCTTGACAATAATGCACTGGCGGGGTCAAAGGGAGTCGGCAGCCCTGGCAGGAGAGTTTGCTTAGCCAGTATTGCTGTGAAGGGATGTCCAGCGGTTCTTAAATGTGTGAATTTATAAATAAATAAATAAAATAAAATAAACATTCTTCTGGTTAATATTTTAAATGTAATTAAATTTTTGTGTATTTACTTAGCATTTCTATCATGTTGTATTTATCTCTGCTTGTGAGTGAGTCTGCATTTTTATTTAAAAGTGTACTGCAAAATTATTTTATTATTTATTAAAACTATGTCACATTTATATTTACATTTGATTCTGCATATTCTTTTGGCAATTATTTCTCCCAAGTTTATTTGTAACAACTTCTTTTGTACAGTATTTTTTGCTAAAGTTTATATCGAATTTTGAACGTCCACATTAAAATTCTACATGTTAAGCACAAGTTTTCTGAACAAATACGTTTGATTTATTTGTATTTATTTTGAATTTAATTTAAATTATTTGTATTTATTTTATTTTGTGTATATTTTGCATTTAATTTAAATCATTTGTATTTATTTTATTTTGTATATATTTTATTTTGTGTATATTTTGTAATTATTTAAATTTTGTATTTATTTTATTTTGGATATATTTGGTAATTATTTTAATTGTGTATTTATTTGGTATTTATTTTCATTTCTTTTACATTTAATTGAAATTATTTGTATTTATTTTAATTTATTTTGCATTTAATTTAAATTGTTTGTATTTATGCTGCATTTATTTGAATTTATTTTGTATTTATTTGAATTTATTTTGTATCTATTTTAATTTATTTTGTATCTATTTTAATTTATTTTGTATCTATTTAAATTTATTTTGTATCTATTTAAATTTATTTTGTATCTATTTAATTTATTTTGTATCTATTTTAATTTATTTTGTATCTATTTTAATTTATTTTGTATCTATTTTAATTTATTTTGTATCTATTTAAATTTATTTTTCATGTAATTTATGTATATTTATTTTTCATGTAATTTATTTATATTTATTTTCCATTTTGTTTATTGTATAGTTTGAATTTTATTTAGTTTATTAACTTTATTATTTTAGTTAATTATAGTTATTTAATTTGCATTTATTTATTTTATATTGTAAATGTCGATAAATATAATGGATCTACCTATTGTTTCTTTGTTTTGCTTGTACTTTATTATTATTGAAAGTAATAATTTTGTATTAAATCCTGTTTAATTTGCACCATAATTTAAATGAAAATGACTTACTGGGCTTCCAGTCCATATTATCCTCCTGTACGTACACGCTGTTTAAAAATAATCGTGACTCCAATCCCCGTAAATCCGTCTCCTATCCAATCCTCAACCCGCAAATCAGATGTCTGGTCTTGACACATTTTCCCTCGGAACATTTCCTCTCCACAATATAAAGAGCAAGGGTTGATTTAATCCTCGTTTACTTCCACGTAAGTACATAAGCACCTGCGTTGATAAAGATGCAAATTAATTTTTTTTATCATAAAAAATACAGTAATAATTAAATGTATTGCCTATATATAGTAAATTGTTAACGCTCGTCATCATTTGTCGCCTTTAACACTCCCAAACGATATCATTGTTTATCTTACTTTGAACATGTGTCAACCTATTTTCCTATACAAAATGTATATGTAATTTTCATCTACAAATCCCTACGAGCAACAAACACAAAGGCTGAGATCGACACATATGTACATACATATGTTGTGTACATACGTGCGTACCTATTTTTTCAATATTGTTTTATTTATTACATTGAATATTCTACTAACGTTTATCATTATGCTTATATGGATGAGCGCATATGACAACTATTTTCATTTTTATCATTTACCACACCTGCGATTAAATCATTCATCCTGATATTATTCCTGAAAATATCTGGGGATTAGCATTTTAGCATAGAAAAATATATATGCATAGGAAATATATGAGTTTACTGCTCGAAAAACATATATTCTGATATGGCTCATTGCAAAGATTACAAATCTGATAATGGAAAATAATATTTGAAGGAATATGTATCTAGACTTTGTGTGGTCGTTGACAATGCAAATATAACTATCTCCACCGTTGCTAAAATATGCAATAAGAATGACTACAGCGCCCGAAAAATAATTTTTAAAGTTTGGAATGCAAAAGTGACAATCCCGTTTATTCACCATTGCAATCGCACATAAGCGGTAGGAACAGCTGGAATATTTTCCCTATCTACAACATGCATGACTTTGCAGGAGTTTCCATAGCAACAGAGGATTTTGCTTCCCGTAACAGCGCTATACTAAACAATGTAAACAAATGGCCATGCTTTTAAACGACATATAGTCAGTTTTGCATTGGCATATTTGTGAAAAATCTTGTAACCGTTGGAATTCTTGCATTTTAGCAACTGTGGAGATAGTTATATTTGCGTTTTCAATGCACTGCAATGCTATAATTGCGTACATTTTCCTATGAAATCACATATTTCGAACTTTTGAAGCTGAAACTCAACAGGTGAAGAAAATTCAAAGCTTTATATTTAACATCGAGCTTGTAAATTTTGTTTGGCTATACAGAAGATAACAATAATTGTGAAAATCTCTCACCCAGACCTTATGTCGCTTAATCCATAGGCTGTAATTTATGAATATCCATGTCTCTGTACTTTTGACAAATAAACTTGTACATTCATGAAAACACATGCGTGTATATACTAGTGTACATAATATGTACATTTACATTTACAATGCGGTCGGATTTTGGGAACTTCAATAATTCCATATCTTTGAAAAATTGTTATCAATTTCCGCTGAAACTGTGATTTTGGATACAGTCGGCGAAGTATCAAAAAGTACTAATTTCTGTATTGAAGGTATAGAAATTGGTGCTTTGGGATCTTCGCCGACGATATGTTTATACAGGCAAATACGCATGTAATTTCCTTTGTAATAAATACTCGCAGCGAAATCATAAAGATGTACCTAATTGCCGTATGCACGTCTTTTTGGAAAGTGTTTTAAAACTTATCTTGGACTGCCCTTTCAAGCACTCCTAATACATACACATACAGTCAGTTTGGACAAACACAGTCATAATATGAAGTAAACATGGACTAAAGGTAGAGATAAAAGTTATCAGTAAACCAACATGAACAACTTGATTCTTCATGTAAGTAATGCCTTGAGTTTAGTCTTCGTTATTAAAGTTAGGAAGGATTGCTTCAAGATTTGAAATAAATACAAAAATTAATACAAAAATTAATACAAAAATTAATACAAAAATTAATACAAAAATTAATACAAAA
>JAQGAK010005546.1:0-10059 GCA_034696945.1 Lipothrix lubbocki | reverse complement strand
TTATTTTATTATTTATTTATTTTATTATTTATTTATTTTATTATTTATTTATTTTATTATTTATTTATTTTATTATTTATTTAATTTACTATTTTTTTAATTTACTATTTTTTTAATTTATTATTTTTATTTTATTTTGTTAACACTCTCGAGTAGATATAATTCATTTAATTATTTTAATTAATACCTTAGAAATGACACTTTTTATCGCAAAATACTTTTCCGTTGGATCACCGGCCTCGTCCAGCGGAGCATCATAATCATACGACGTGGTGTAGACATCGAAATTAGTGGCCGGATTTGGAGCCCCACCAGACGAGAGTCCGAATGAGGTTCCTCCGTAGAACATATAGAAATTCACATTTGCACCGAGTTCCAAAATTCGGGTGAGGGAGGATGTGACCATTTCCGTTGAGACCTTGCTATGCCGGGACTTCCATTTGTCAAACCAACCAATGTAAAATTCGGAATTGACTAGCGGGCCTTTCCGAGCCATTGTTCTTTGAGTTGAGAAATGGAGGTCGATCAGAGGATCCAAGGCTTCTGCGCAGGAGTAGGTAGTACATAATTCACCATTTTATTATTGCGACCATAAATAAATCATAATATTTATTTACAAACTATGTATTTTGTATGTAAGTTTCTCGCTTCAAAATGGTTACCACAGAAAAAATAAAGTTTTACCAGGTCCGAAATCCACTGTCGGATACACACCAGGAATAGCCCCACATTGTAAATGCGGTTCCAGCGCTTGGTCTGTTGTGAACAAAACGACATCGTCACCCAGATGGAATTGTATGAGATCCCGTAACACTGTTTTGTATTCCGAGTCGCAACCAAAACTTCCGTATTCATTTTCCACCTTTATATAATATAAATACTTTTTGAAATGATATTAATCATTTTCAGTACTATAAAAACTACTATAACTATTATTCAACAATATTTTGCTGGAGCATATTTAAGCAAAAATGTACCTGAACCATAATGATAGGGCCCCCATACTTGTAAAAATACGGCTTTAATTTCGTCAGTAAAACTCCGAACCAATTGGAAACGTAGTAAATGAAATCTGTATGGCGGTCAAATATAATTTGCTACTATTAAATTATAATTTCCTTGATAAGTGTAATAATTATGTTGTATATATACATATGGAGATAATATAGTAAATAGCAAAAAAAATCGCTAAGAGAAAATTACCAGGCTGAGTAGACCGAACCTTCATTTTTGGAGACTGCCACATCAGCCATGGTGGCAAACCCCCCTGAATTTTTAGACATTTTAAAATTAGGACAATAACTATAGAATATTCATGTGGACATTACAAGCGTTTAATTTACACTTATAATTAAATATTTATAAATAAATGCATTTTTCATAAAGACTCGCTATAACGGTTCTCTTTATAAGGGAAGACTCTCCATATCGGCCGTAATTTTTATGCCGTAAAATTTAATTTCACGCTAAATTTTGCTTCTTATAAGAGCACTTCGTTATAACGGTCAAATTGTGCCTCTTTTGTTACGGTCAAATTTTGCTTCTTATAAGAGAACTTCTTTATAACGGTCAAATTTTGCTTCTTAGAACTTTTTTATAACGGTCAAATTTTGCTTCTTATAAGAGCACTTCCATATAACAGTCAAATTTTGCAGCCTTATGGGGTGCCGTTATTAAGAGTTTCAATACTGTACATATATACCATATCTCGCTCCGCATCAATGTAAGGTCCAGGTCTTAAAATCACGCTTAAATTATGTTTTCGGGTTAATTCTAAAAATTTAATGATGTTTAAATTCCCGTCGAATGTGTAATTCTGAGCGGAGGTTGGCTGGTGAGAGGCCCATTCTACATATCTGTAATTAATTTTAATGAATATTTTAAATATATTTGTTTGGATTTTAAATGTTTTTTTAAATTAATTATTTCATTGAATTTTTAATTAGTTTTTTTAATTTAAAAAAATTACGTCTGCACAGCATTTAATCCAGCCAGCCTGAACTTCCTCAAAATGTCATCCCACTTGCTCTCGACTGTCCGGAAATAATGAAACTCCCCGGAAATATATTGGAAAGGTTTGCCATCCTTAACGAATGTATTATTATTGTAATCAATGTAAAATGTTCTTGATGAAGTTCTACTAATAACAAGTTGTGAATAATTATTGGATGCAGCAACTGCAGAAAATCCAAGCACTATTACCAACAATAAATATTGTAATCTTAAAGGTGTCGGATTAATAACAATCAAAATATTCATTATTGTTGTCATTATTTGGATTTCCACTGTACCAATTCTACTGCGGAATTATGTTCCGTAGGTTAAAACACAGGAACAAGTTATGGCGCAAGTTAAATATAATTTATCTCACGTGGGTGGACCGCCTTACAAGGATAATATTTGCTGAGACTGATAATGGATAGTAATAAGTGTGATAAAATAAAATGTGTGACTCACAAATTCGATAATACTAACAATAATAATATTAGTAATATGGACATAAATATTATTCGCTCATAACAATATAACTGCAATAATCCAAAAAGTGCACATCAAATTTAAGGAGCACTGAATATTCCTGATTCAAGTTTCAAAATATTACATTGAATTTCATAGGCAGTAAATTCAATGCTGATACTGAGGAAGTATGAAAGTTTAGGAGTACACGAGCTCCTTCAATGCCAGCAATGATAAAAAATAGATGTTATGAAATGTAATAATTATGGGCCAATTTAATTCAATTAAGCGAGCAGCCACAGTGAATAAGTTATTATAGGGTGGACTGTACAAATGTCACCTATAGGACCTCCAGGACGGCCTCACCATCTTTCCACGGTGAGTGGCTGTGTACAGTGAGATCTCCGTATAAGAGACTACAATAAATCAATAAAATTAGTTTCTTTTAAAGGTACAGTGAACTCTCTCTATAAGAGATCTCCATGTAGGAGAAGCCCTTGAAGTTCTTGAGTCCACACGTCAAGCATTTGAGTTTACATGCATATAGCGGCTCTCTCTATAAGAGAATGCTATTAACAGAGACTCATTTTTAAGATTTATAGTGGTCCCTTAAACGGAAACCTCACTCTTTATATATAGAGCTTTTCTGTACATATTATGTAACCATGTATAATATGTGAACTCGGTGGATCTCTTAAAGGGAGAGGTCTCTTATATGGATGTCTCTTATAGAGAGAGAGAAAGAGAGAGTTCACTGTATAAGGAGTCCGTTCTTATAAAAGGGGCCGTTATAGCAAGTGCCCACTTTATTTGATCATTTATTGTTTATCATCTTGAATTTAATTCGCTTGTTTTAATTTATGTTTCAGACATACATATATTTAAACTTAATATTGAAGACGGAATTTATTATTTTTGTATCTACATAATGTATCCTGTCTATGAAATCTGAGTTGAGCATTAAATCGCTCTAAATTTGACTATAGTGTAATGCTCAATATTACCGTCCATATTTATCGTCCAAAAATTGGCAAATGATGTAATATTAAAATCTGTGATGTAAGTAAATATGCATACGCACATCGTTGTAATAAATTGACAATAATATTTGACAATTTAATTTTTTACATCATAGCGCTCCAAACATGAATGTATATGTACAGATACACATTATGTTTATATAGCAAAGTACATTTATTACATTCCATTTAAAACAATAATATACAGGTATACATGAGTTTTTATATGCTTATTAATAGTATATTATTTTATATTTAATTTTACAATAATTTCTATATATTATATTCATTATTCATACACGCCCAACAATAAGGGATGAACATCAATCAGGTTTCTTCCTTATATATATATATAGCGAAAGCATAATATGTTTATATAGAATATAGTTTTCACAGCAACATATTAATAATAAGATGTAATAAAATATTTAAATTACTATTTTCCTAATAATTATCATTCTTAAATGAAACCCTTTTGGAAGATATATAATATATACGCAATAAAAAAACTGTCGCCATCATAAAAATTCTTAAATGAATAACATATACGGACGCGTAGGCATTTTTTTAAAAAGATTATTACAGTTAATTCACAATATAATTACATATAATAACACAATATAATAAATGTCTTAAAAGAATACTTGATAAAAAACTAAAATTAATATATCCTATATAATAATTAAATTATTAAGTAATAATATTAAAACCTACACAATAAGTTTTTACTGCGATTACTAACAAAATGGCAAACTTAATGATTTTAAATGACACATTGATTATGACCAGTTCCCTATTTTTACTAAATTAAATTAAAAACAATGATTATACTGCTAATGCAAAGCTAAATAACAAAATAATTTGACTATTCAAGCACAAAATTTAAAATTACCGCCAAAAGGAATTTTAATTAATTAATTAATTTTTGTATTGCAAATAGGAAGCCATCTTGTGTTCATTTTGTGAGGACAAAACCAAAAAACTAATTTTATTAAAATAAACGCACACGTGCTAAATAGGAACAAATGGGCTAATATTATTAAACAGTTTGCATAATTAAACTTTTAAACCACAAAATAAGTGACTAGAACTTATAATATTTAGGTCAATATTAATTAACATAATAATAATTAAAAATAATTACAGTAATTATCAAATTATTTTAGAATCTATAATAATTTTTTAGTAATAATTACAATTAAATTAAATTAAATATAATTAAATTTACATTAACTTACAATATAATTGAAAAAAATAAAGTTAAATATATGTGAATAATAGTATTAAATTGCAGCGTCATCATAATTATCCCTAGGAAATAACAGTATAATTTATAATTAATATAATAAAATTGTCAGTAGAAAACAGTTGCAAGAATAAAGATAATTATTTAATTTGAATATACCTGTAATTAAAGCATATTATCCCTCTGTTCAAGACATACTTTTACTGCATTTGGTATGCATTCAATCTATCGTAGGTACATATTTTCAAGGAGTTTGACTGCACAACAATCAATACGAGGAACTTTTCTTAAAAATTCGTAATTTCTATTTATCAATATATATCCCATACTAACATATAATAGAATAATTTAAAAAAATTGCATTTAACTTATTTATTAAATGATTATTTGAATTGAATAAATCAACAAATTTTTACAAAATTAAATAACACGTAGAACACTAAATTGCATTGAATTAATTCTTGATTAGCCATTTGAAATTAATTACTTATAACGATTCAAAAAACTATTGAATCGCAGACCTCGAGGCCTCTGCAAACAACTTTTTTATAAACAAAACTTTGTGATTTTGCTGATAAGAAATTATTTTTTTAACATTAAAATTTACATATAGTAAATATATTAATGTTTAAATATCTTTTGCAAAAAGTTGATTTGCAGTAATTCCGACAAAACAATTTACACTAACAATCTTTTTGGTCTCGTTTCACATCTTCAATAATATACAGAGCTCTAATATTTTTTGAGACAATAAATAATTTCAAAACGGTTTTGCCCCGGCCTTGCTCTTACCAACTTAAAATAAATACATCGCAGAAGCAAAAAAAACAAATAAATATTATAAAGTTCGAGTACAAAAACGGGATTTTTTCATCCACTTTATACAAAATAATAACCAGAATAATCAAAGAAAAACTAATTATAAGACATTAGCTTCCAAAAGTAATTCTTCAATGCGACTTAAACCAGTTTAAATATTTTAAAAATATATTTAAAATATATTACATCATATTGTGAGCACTGCTGAAAACAGGCCAAAAACGAGTAAATCAACGAAATAACACGTCCATTTTAATTAACAAAATGATCACAAAACATGTTTAAAACAGACAAAAATCAAAAAAACGAAATCCAACAACAAACGAAACAATTTTACGAATTTTATGCACATATAGTCAGAAACAATTGAAAGAATTTATCCACGAATTTTTTTTACTACATTTAAAGGCTGCAGATACGGTACAATACGAATGATAATAAAATAATTATATAAATGCAGAAGACAAGACCCAATTGATGTAATTTTCCTTAAAAATTATGTTTAATTTTTTTTAAATTGATAATTTTAAAATTATTTAATTTTCAATACATATATTATATTCAATACATTTCCTTTAATAATATGTTTGCGAAACGGATGAAACGGTAAAAATGTGCAATAATAATAAAAACCCGGGTTATCGCGACCGGAATGTTCAAAACAAGTTTTATAACTATACTACGTATTCCAAAGAAATTGTACAACCACCTCTTATCTCTGAAGTTTATAATTATTCATGAACCACAGATAATAAATATAATAAATTTTAAGAGTTTAAAAATCATATGTAGATTACATTTTTGTTCGAATTTTGCCCTATTGAAACAATATTCACGAATTATAAATATTTCATTTGATTATGAAGAATACAGGTGAGGTTTGCGGTAAAATTATTGTAAAAATAATATTAATGCATTAACTCTGAATCAGAATCAAATCAAATATTTAAAAAAAAATTGATTATTACAGAATCAAATTTGTGAAAGATTTAGCAATCAGGTAACCAAATAAAATTTAAGAACACAATAATTTGTCTCAAAAAAAGTGCTTTTAAAAAACTGTTGCCAAATACTATTCGCTATCTTGATGACAGCGAGTGAATAAAATTGACAGGGAGTGTAATAAATGCTTACATTACACAAAACCTATTGTTTTCACGTGATCCCTATAATTAAACCTTGAAAAACCTATACTTGATGAACTCGATTGCATATATTTGTCTCCTTCTTTGGAACTGATTAATTAATTTGATAATAATCATGATTACATATTCTTCACACAAAAGTGATGACTCCAGAAAAAAGTCGTTTTCTTGTCTACTACTACAACATACACAGCGAGCCAGCGCAACTTGTATTTTCTAAAACTACACACGACATTTCTATTTGTTTTCATACATTTATTTTTATGATTTTTATCGATACATATAAGGAAGTGTTTTACACGATTTGTTAATTCAAATGGTTTTTAATGGATGTATTACATAATTTAATTTTATGGATACACTGTATAGGTTTTTGAATATTTTATACACATTTACATATATATATATATAAGTAAATGCAGTTTAAATATATAATGCATTATACAATATCTTGGAAAAGTTTCTTTTCAGGTTTATTTATAAAATTCCACACTTTTTCCCACAATGATTCATCATATATGGATTCTTTATCAAGAGATTGACATCGAGCATGTAGCGAATTATATAAGATTTATTGACGAATTCTTCTTCTTCTTTTTCCAAAGTATCAAATGTTGAATAATATCTTGTTTTTTCCCTAAATATAATATTCAACTGACTAAATTAAATATAAGACAATATTTCCATTTTTTCATCATTATACGATAATTTTCCATCAACAACACAAGCACTCACATATTTACGATTATATAAACCACATGGAACGTAAGTATTAAACAACGATAGACAAGAAGTATCGATGAGGAACGACAAAAAATATGCGATGAAAATAAAAAGAGGCCACGAAAAACCACTACAACTTATTATAATTTAAACATTAATAATTATAATAATTAATAATAATGATAACAATAATAATTCCTAATATAATAGATATTAACAATACATAATAATTAATAATATCTAATAATAATTTTCACAGTAATAATATTCTAGTTGTAGAACTACCATCGTAATTCCATAATAATTATTTTTTATCTATTGTAAATGACAATGACGATCTACTGATCTATATCCCAGTTGAACATTTTTGAAATTTCCCACAAAATTGAATAAAATTTTCATCAATGACGATTCTATTTGACAGGATCATCTTGCTCCATGGGCTCCTCATTCCCTCCGTTGGAATTCTCCGACACGTCCTCCTCCTCCGTCATCCTCCCCGTCGTCCCGGACTCGGCGGAGGCGACTGAATGTCGCTTGTTACTGCTGTGGAGAGAGGTGCTGGAGGATTGTTGCTGGCGATTAGTTGCCGATACTGCTGAGGCGGATGATACTGATACATGAGAGGGGGACACACTCAACGGGACCTCGGAGGAGGAGGAGGATTCCATGGAATAACAGGAGCGTTGGTGCATACTTAAGGACGCCATCGCGGAGACAGTCTCATTTTCTACTCGGTCCCGGATTTTATGGTCGGAGGACGATGCCTCCAGAGCGTTGCAGCTCATTAGCGAGGTGAATCTTTTGATGCAGGGCCAATGCGGCCCTTGGATTGCAATTGTACGGAGGAGGGTCTCCACTGCCGCACCGCATGGCGGCCGCAACATTTCCGATTCACTTATGGCTGCCACGGGCTCACCCAACAGGGCGCGAACGCACTCCTGAGCCGCATCGCAGATGGCGGGTAAGTCATATCCACCTTCTAAGACTAGGACAATCTGTAATAGTCAATTCCATGTAAATTAAATAAATGCAAAATAAATACAAAATAAATTTGAATGAATGCAAAATAAATACAAAATAAATTTAAATGAATGCAAAATAAATACAAAATAAATTTAAATGAATGCAAAATAAATACAAAATAAATTTATATTCGTACGAAATAAATACAAATAAGATAAGTTCAAAATGAATTATTTACTCTGCCATTGGCAAGCGCCATTAATTGTTGAGTCATCCAGGCATAACACGCGGAGGACAGGTTGTAGCCTCCAAGTGGGGCGGGATGCCCGGTAGCGGCGTCGAAACCGCATGACACGAGTATAATATCGGGTTGAAAATCCTGAGCAATCGGCATTACCAAGGATCTGAATGCGGCCAAGTACTCCGCATCTCCCATCGGGGGATTCAAAGAGCCTCCCCAAGCAATGTTGACATTAAAACCCATCCCGTCTTCAATGCCGCACTAAAATGGAAGTCACATATGATGTTTAGAAATCATGGACATAATTTTTCGAAATCATGGAAACAATTTTTGGAAATCACGGAAATAATTTTTGGAAGTCATGGAAATAATTTTTGGAAATCATGGAAATAATTTTTGGAAATCATGGAAATAATTTTTGGAAATCACGGAAATAATTTTTGGAAATCATGGAAATAATTTTTGGAAATCATGGGAATATTTTTAAATTTGGTCTCCACATACATATTTTATTCATATTAAAGGACAATACCTCAGTTGGTCCGCCAGTCCCTGGGAAGAAATTGCCCTCGTCATGTCGATGGATGGACAAATAAAGTACATGAGGATCATCATAAAATATTTGTTGGGTCCCGTTCCCATGATGAACGTCCCAGTCAACAACCAGAATTTTCTCGAGCTGGAACCTCGATCGTAATTGTCGGGCTGCAATGGCGACGGAGTTAAAGAAGCAGAAGCCCATTGCCTGAACGGGCTCCGCATGATGTCCAGGTGGGCGCACGATAGCGAATCCATTCTTCAAGTCCCCGGCCGCCACTCTGTAATAATTCGTACATTACCATCAGTTTTAATTTATCCATGTGTACGAATAGTAATTTATTTCCCAGTATTTGAGTACAAATAATTATTCTCCGAAGTAATAATTAGTCGCGTACCTAAAGGAAAGTTCAAGGACACAACCAACAGCCATGCGAGCAGCTGCTGGAGTGTGTAATTCATTCCAGGCTGTATCCGAATCCACTCCGATTCCATTGCACGGCAGACGGACAAGACTTTTAATGGGTAGACTAGACTCTGGAAAACGACTCAACTCCAAGCGTTGCCGACTCAGTGGATTTGTACCTACACACATAATTAAAAATAATTGTGCTCTATTATTGACCCAAATTCATCACCAGCAAACCTACAGCATTTCAGCTTATTATTCTACCGTTGACGTACTGCAGCTGTAACATGTTACGCAATTAATACAATCTAATTACGAAAATAATACAAAACAACTAGAAAATGATTAGACATTACTACAAAATAATTACAAAATTAAATACGATATAATTACAAAAGAAACAAAATTAAATACGACATTAAATATAATATACAAACAAAATTAAATACAAAATTAAATACAAAATTAAATACAAAATTAAATACAAAATTAAATAC
>JAQGAK010005545.1:0-10059 GCA_034696945.1 Lipothrix lubbocki | reverse complement strand
GTAAATTGACAAATTTAATATAACACTGGAATTTTTTCATTAAATATTTCTAAAATAAATTTTTCAATTTTAATTTCCTAAGAATGGTACTTTGTTTACTGGGCTTGATGGCCGTTAGGGGTTTCAACAGTAAATTCATTACCGCGTGTCTGTTCATGACCAAATTAACAAGCACGACGCAATATGATATTTCTGTCATGCTGAAGCTTTGATTTCGGCCAGAAGCTGAAAACGGGTATTCTAGGTGACCTTAAACAAACCAATACCCGGAATATTGGCCTTTGAAACCCTTTATACAAAAATACCCGCCAAAGTAGTACCCGTTGAAATAAAATAATAAAATGACCACATGTTGTCACTAGAATAATTTTTTAATACATTGGTCATTATTTTTGTGGCCAATATGCCGTAGTTTCTTAGATACTACCACTTGAAGTCCAAGTTCAGTAGCATAGGAACCTATTTGGAAACTATAAATATAGGTGTTCCATGTTGAAGACCGTGACCCAAGCACCCCTAAGGGGAAATGCTAACTTCAATGGTACCAAACTGTAGGTTGATATGTTACCAACACAGAAAAAATTGTTTTAGTATAATCAAATTCCATTTTATAAGCATTTATGGGGGATCTGGGGTGAGTAAAATAGAAGGAATAATCCTCTGTATTACAAGAACAAAGAGCACGGTGAGTGATAACGAGAAACTAGTAACTGGCCAGTACATATTTAAATAATATAAATTATATTTTTTAAAACCCAAATACATAGTAACGAAACCTGAAGTTGTGGACATAGCAAATTTGTCGTCCTGAAATAAATAAATCCAGAATGAGGATATAATTACACCGATAAAAACGCCGGCAGGAAAGTGAATGCTGATAGTAACCATTTTTGGCATCCGCACTGATAAAGCAGATGGTAGTCTCCTAAAGTGTAAATTTTAATTTGCATGAAACACAATTCTGAAGTCAGTAAAAATATATATGAGGCATATTTCACACGTGTAATGTTTCGAGTAACTAAAATACGTACTTGAAATACTTAATTGCATTTAATCCAACTTTAGTCACATTTACCATTTTAGTACTAATTTTGAGCTTTAATTATTCTTTAGGATTTTAAAATTAGTTAACGATAAAATATAAATACCGGAATAAATATATGCTGCCTATATAAGTTCGACTAATCAGATAAGGGCAATAACGTAACGAAATTGAAGGAATCCGTTATTATAACAATAACGTTTTTGTTGCGTAATAAAAGCGGAATATTTGTACAAATGTGGATAACGAAACGAACTGATAAAGTTATCCAACTCTGCTTTTAACAATTTATATAATTTTAACTTGTGACAACAAAAATTGCTGCTTTACCCTACATGTAGTTGGGAAAATGAGTTTAAGTAATATAAATTTATCATTGTGTGCTCAGATGCAAAATTCAAGACCGTCAGTTGGGCACATATTTCATTCCTATGCTACATGATTTGTGTATATTGGCCAACCTTTTCAAAAACCAATTTCCTCGCTAATTTAATGCCGGCCAATAAATGATTAAGTACCGCGGAAGTGTCAAATGATTTATTTGAATATTGAATAAACGAAAAATTTACCATTTTCAAAATTTTGACCCGTTTTTGGCGGGTCAAATCTCTCAGATACGCCGACGATACCTGCTTGTTATCCCATGATAAAGATGCACTAAGACATAAGTTTAGGGTATTAAAAGAATACTGTGTATCTCATAAGTTACAAGTGAATGTCGGCAAAACAAAGATCATTATTTTCTCAAAACATGGCCTTAACAATTACGGATATGTATGGCGTTATAATAAAGAACCTATTGACAACGTGAAATCATTAACATATCTTGGGATTCCTTTCAGCGCAAACGGTACGTTTAGACGTGCCGCTGAAACGTCGTTAAAGAAAGGGAAAGCTGCTCTGTCCTCTGTCTGGTCATTAATTTGTGGAAAATATGTTGAATCATGGGAAGCACGAGAAAAAATGTTGAACGCATTTGTGAGATCTGTTGTGCTTTATTGTGCTGCCATCTGGGGCCATGGCCATAAAGAAGCGCTGGAAAAGCTTAACCTATACTTGATCAAAAACTTACTTAACTTACCATCCTGCACGCCAAGCTACATGGATAGACTCGAGACAGGACGTCAACACATGTCATATAATATTAAAAAATTGATGTTCTAGGTCTGGAAGAGAATATTACTTATAGACGAAAATCGGCTACCCAGAATTTGCTACGAAAATTTAAAGGGGAAGCAAGAATCATGGGGCCACATGGTAAAGGAGTTCTTTTATAGGCTTGGAGCTTCTGATGTCTGGAAACAGCAATGTAATATCTATCTGGACAACCACTGGACTACAATGGCAGATCAATTATTGCAAATTGATTAATCAAGATCAGAGATCTCAAGCTACAACAACGTATACAATAGCTCTAAACTGACTGGTCGGATGTGAACCATACCTTACAAAACTGCTACCGCTCTCATTACTCAGAATAATTGCACAATTAAGACTCGCTTCTAACCAATCTCATCGGCCACAACGATTTAAATTTAACGGAATGATTTACAGATTTAATCCTAACAGTCTATGCCCACTTTGTAACTTACAGGGTGATGATGATATTTTTTACTTCATGTTTCAGTGTAGGATAACCCACTTCGTACCAACCTTTTCAGTGTTTTGAAATACTACAGATTAAAGAATGTCAGCTGGCCATACGAGCTAAATTATAGCTCTAGTGCAGTATGTTACTCCCTAACTAAATGGTACGCCCTACTCTTGTCCTTTGAGCATGATGTTTAGATATTTAAGCCACGGCTTTAAATTAATGTTAATAATTGTAATAAATATTTGTACGTAATTTCCGCTATTTCATAGCCTTTTGGCTAATTAATCATGTAAAGATTGTTAAACATTTAGTGTGTTATAGACCCGTCTTGAAAACACAATAAAGCTCAATTCATTCATTCATTCAATTACAAGGCATGCTAAAACCATGCTGTGAGTTCCAGAGAAAAATATACAGGGAAACATCAAAGAGGAAACTGGACGAAAGGTAAGAAATCATGTAATCAGGTAATTTACATATACATACATTACATGGAGCATTTACATCCCAGACACAGCCTCAAATCCCAATAATCAATCATATACATAAAATTCTACAACCAAATTGTCCACATAATTGTATTTTATGTATTCTAGTGTATTATTGTATTGTCTTTATTAGCGTGTTATTCCAGCCGTAGTATACTAATGACTGATATTCCAGCTGTAACACAATCATAATATACATACATTGTAAAGGTTAACTGTTTCTGTTCACTTTAATTTTTATCTTTCTTATTCTTTGCATTCATTCGATATTTGTTATTAATGAATACACATAACACAATAGCTGTTGGTAGTGGAACCGTTAGTACAAGACTGGCTGTTTTATGCATTCAATAAATTAGAAGAAAAGTATAGTGTGTAAAATAAAATGAAAAATTGAATAAAAATTGTTAAGACTATAGCATTTTTATTTCACAAATTCCGTGAGGAATTTGGATGACTATATATGGAAATTCATTTATTCACATGTGCGTCGTACTGACAATGCAATCGTGGAGATGATCTCTTACACAGATTTGAATTCACATAATCCGTATGGTTACGACGCAATTACACCTATTAAAATAATTTGTCAGTGAGTGGTTACTCACTGAGCAATTTATCCTTAACACTCCTCTCTTTGGGGTTAATTTCGACCCTTATAGTTTCTAAAATTAAACAAAACTATAGGGAAAAGTATAAGCATGTAGATTTACAAATGATTACATGGATTGTAATAATAACGACTACTGTAATGTTACTGAACGGTGTAGTACACCATACGTCATCACTGCTCATTGTGATGAATGAAGGGAAAATTCTGAGCTGTTTTGCTATGTAAAGCGATAGCCTTTTTGTCCTGTTCGACATGTATAATTACATATATGTTGTGGTGATGCCAACGATTGCATAGAAACATTTTCATATTCCCGCGCTACCATTCGTCCAAAATATTGGACCAGAGGCGGTTTTATTAATTTTACAAGTACAAATAAAACTATGGAACTTCCGCCTGCCGCAACTGGCATGTTGGGACGCTGTATATATGAAATAATAAAAATAATAATGTGTGCTGTAAATAATATTTAAAGATTACTATTTAGGCTTATTCCTATGGATTTAAAAATTTTCAAAATATTGTTAAGTGACCATCTATGTTTGGAATGTTTACAGTTATTGGTGATAGTATTTTGCTTTAATGCATTTGCAATCAAATCTTCTACCAAAATCATAAATGTGTTTATTGACAATTTATTATGTAGGACTGTGAAACAATTTGCGTATCATTTGGTTACTCTATAACACTTGTGTTCAAAAGTTTCACAATCAGCTGTCTAAGATTAGTAATACGGAAATCATCACTATGGTAGACAAATGTGTTACAAATACACCACATTCTCGCTAAAAGAGATCCCCATATATGAGAACAATCTTACAGCATCCCAACTCGCGGCCCTTCTGAAAACTCAAAATACCGGGAGATTCAGAATTGAATCTTTTATAACCACATTGCATAGTTCAATCTTAGCGCGGGCAAAACCTAAGAAATTCGAAATGGGCATATGTAACTGGTCAACTGACCGCGCTCTATATGTGTTGTTTAGTCGGGGTTACCTTATTTAAATTCCAGCGGATAATATTGGACATATTTACACTCGTCTAGTCTGTTAACTCGAAGGTGATATACCATATATTCAAGAGCATACATCCCAGCAGGTTTGATGTGATGAAAACTTACAGCATCATTTGCGCAGCAATCCATCCCCTGTTTTACCAACATTTTAGGAAAAATGTAATAAATAATTACGCATTTAAACAGTTTGTTAGTTTAAGATTTCATTTCCTGTCTAACTTGGTTTAGTGGGTGAACCAATGAGGTCCACTGTAGATCTTCTAATTCATTGGGAGGCAGGGATTTTGGAAATGTGAGATTAGACGGTGATGAAAACATGAACCGGTGCTTGCCGTAAGGATCTATAGGGTCTACTATCTTCACTCCAGATCTCAGTAAACAACGAGCTATAGTTGAACATTAAAAATTTATAAATTTTATCCGCAATTTTTTTACATAATAAATTCTACACGGAACTCTTGCTATAAGAGAACGCTATAAATCACCAAATTCAGTCTCTTATATATGAATTCTCTTATAGAGAGAGCTAGTATGCATATAACTATGTATGATATGCTGGCCCAAAGGATCTCTTACAGGGAGAGTTCTCTTATAGGGAGATCTCTTATAACGAGAGTCCAGTGTATTGTACATTCTGGCAATTGCGTTATGGCTGCTACTCCCACTACAAACAATATTGTGTGAGTAATTATTAACACGTGTAACGTTTTACACCAACGTACATATATGCATATCCTCAGGTCCTACATTTGCATCCCTGCAAATGTTTGTATTGGGAAGTGCCTCTTCGATAAAGATTTCTAAACTTTTCTGGCTTAGGACGTAGCCTGTAATAGCAAGTGTTTAAATTTTAAAGTTTTTCTGAACTTCCACTAACGTTTTAAAGACGAATGGATGCTGGTACACTGAACTCTCGCTAAAAGAGAACGCTATAAATCACCAAAATCAGTTTCTTATATAGGAATTCTCTTATAGAGAGAGCTAGTATACATATAACTATGTATATAAGGTGGGTCAAAAGGATCTCTTACAGAGAGAGTTCCCTTATAGCGAGAGTCCGGTGTACTGCGGTTACCTGCGTAAAACTGCATTATAAAAACTGTATTTCATCTTATTGTGTAATTTATATAAATCTGATTTACCAGCTCCCCCATCTGCCCATTCTGATCCATCAACCTTCTTCCTGTGAAGACCCAACATGATAGGGTCCGAAGTAGAATATCCAGCTAACAAGTGCTTCAAATTTTCCACAATCACATACGTGTCAACATCAGCCTTTAAAATCCAGTCATATTCATTTCTATGATTTGCCCAAATGTACTTTAACGCTTCCTTGGATTTTCCATAGAGATTCCTACGACCTTCTTTAACATTAGGCAAAGCTACTGTATCCAAAAATGTATCTATACAGAAGAACGTTAAAAACTTCAGGTTACAATTTATTTTGGGTTCAAAGTGTCTGTAGGAAACGTAGCGCATAAAAAAGGAAGACTTCTCTAACAAGGATGGCCGTTAAAGCGAGTGATTTAAAATGGTCGATTGAGAGTGTAGTGTTTAGCATTTATTTATCAAAATAATTAACTAACATTACAATACATAAATCATCAAAATCAATCTCTTAAATATGAATTCTATTATAGAGAGAGCTAGCATGCATATAACTATGTATGATATGTGGGCTTTAAGGATCTCTTGCGGAGGGAGTTCTCTTATATGGAGATCTCTTATAGCGAGAGTCCGCTGTACATGAACTTACTGGTTTCAGACGACATAAAAAGAAGCTTATCACACCGCCGTCCCCACGTCCGGTTAACATGGATGGCCTTTTTCAAGTGAGTTGAAGGAAAGGATAAAATCCAACAGAGCAGACGAATTCGCTGTACTGTATTGACAACTTCATTCGGCCCTAAGTATTGATTCACTGTAGTTGAAAAAAAAATATTCAAAATTAAACAGAAATATTCACTTCAATAATGCATTTACAGTGGAATCCCTCTATAACGGGGCTCCTTATAAGATCAGAACCACAGTAACGGCAGCAGTTTTTCTGCGCTAGGAGGATATTTGCATGTTTTTTTGACTTTTATAAGAGCACTCTCTTGTAAGGGTCAAAATTTGCGGCTGTATGGGTGCTGTTATAAAGAGGTTTAACTGTATTTATATATTTAAATCCCTTAATAATGCACAAAATATTCACATTTAATTTTGTAAATTAAGTGTATGGTAACAGATCTCGAGAGTTACTAGACAGTACTAAATACACTGGAACCTCGCTATAAGAGAACGCTATGAATCACCAGCCTCTTATATAGAAATTCTCTTATAAAGAGAGCTCATATAACCATGTACGATAGGTGGGTCAAAATGATCTTCTATAGAGAGAATTCTCTTATATGGAGGCCTCTTATAGCTAGGTTCCAGTGTAATGTACATTATACTTTTAAAAACCTAAATAAATAGTTACGAAACCTGGAGCTGTGGTCATAGGGAATTTGTCGTCCAAATATAAATAAATCCAGAATGGCGATATAAGTATACCTAAAAGAATGCCAGCAGGAAACTGAATGCTGGTAGTAACCATTTGTGGCATCCGTACGGTTAAGGTGGAAGATAGTTTCCTAAATGGTAAGTTTTAATTCGCATGAAACAAAATTCTGAAATCTGTAAAAATGTGTCTGAGACATATTTAACTCTTGTAATGCTTGGAGTAACTAAAATACGTACTTGAAATACCTTAATGTGGTTTATCCAACTACAGTCAGCCTTTTACCCTAAAATGTATAACTTTTTATTAATTTTGATCAATCTTTCGTAGATTTTATGTTTAAAACCAACAAAATACCGGTTAAATCAAAATTTTGCCGGTTTTTGGTAGTGTTACTATATGCTGTCCATGTATAAGTTTTACACATTGTACTTCGTAAGTGAAAGTAAGAGTTATAATCAGATAACGGTAATAACGAGAGGAAATTGAAGGATACCGAAAAACGTTACCGTTTTTGTTGGCGTAACAAAAACGAAAAACGAAATATTTGTACAAATGAGTTATAGCGGATAACAAAACGAAATTATAAAGTTACGCAATTCTGCAAACCAACAAATTATATAATTTTAAATTATGGCAACAAAAAATGCTGCTTTACCCTAAATGTAGTATAGAGAAAAAGTTAAGTAATATTAGTTGATCATTGTTTGCTCAGATGCAAAATTGAAGAACCTCAGTAGGGCATATGTTTCATTGCTTTGCTACATTGTATTGATGTATGTTGTGTATGTTGACCAACCTTCTCAAAAACCAATTTCCTTGTTTAATTGAACGTTGATGAAAAAATGATTAAGTATTGCGGAAGTGTCAAATGATTCATTTAATTTGAACTAAATATGGATTTCTAAAGTCTGCATACAGTAAGTTTTGCATCCTTGAAAAGTTTTATAATAAACACATATATTTGTGTTTTATTATACTTTATTATAGATTTTTGTTTTAAATTTACATATTTCATTATGTATCATCGGACAAACTAGTAAAGGACCTTATATTACACCGGACTCTCGCTATAAGAGATCCCCATATAAGAGAACTCGCTCTGTAAGAAATCCTTTGGGCCCACATATCATACATAGTTATATGCATACGAGCTCTCTTTATAAGAGAATTCATATATAAGAAAATGATCTTAGTGATTTATAGCGTTCCATTATAGCGAGAGTTCAGTGTATCAGACAATCAACCATATAAACTCCTTTTTGGTTTGTCTGACGAAATATAGAAATAAACCTTAATAAGAGTATAAACTTTAAAGGGCAATAATTTGCCCGCAGCTTGTTTGGCAAGGCCACACAGAAAACAACAGCTGTAAAGTTTTCCCATTCTATCTTGAAAAGCAAGGGTAGGGTGTAATAATTTATTACGACAATATTGTGGTCAAATAAATCTAATTATGCATGTGGGTAGGGTATTTAAAAGGTGGTTTAAAATAAATGTGTCGAAGCTTGATAGATTGCTGAACAATTAACTAGGCCACCGGGTCCATTAATTTGAAACTTTTGTGAAATACATTGAATTCTCGCTACAAGAGAACGCTATAAAACACCAAAATTAATCTCTTATATAGGGTTCTCTTATAGAGAGGGCTAGTATGCATAAAACTATGTACACTGAACTCTCGCTATAAGAGAACGCTATAAATCACCAAATTCAGTCTTGTATATAGGAATTCTCTTATAGAGAGAGCTAGTTCTAGTTGGCATATAACCATGTATAATATGCGGTCCTAAGAGAACTCTTACGGAGAGAGTTCTCTCATATGGAGATCTCTTATATCGAGAGTCCGGTTCATGTATTGGCAATGAAACTCGTGTGTTCTAGAAATACTCTCAGGAGAGTATCTTAAAATGTATTTACGGTTTAATGTATGTAAAGGTTATTTTAGTTTGATCCATTAAATGCGTTTAAGCACTAGACATTTTTACAAAATTTAAAAAATTTGTTAGTATGTATTACGATGTGTTGATTGCCCGGCGTTACAACCAGGCTTTTTGTGTTGTTTGCAATCGAGCTTTTAAGGAATTTTGCCAAAATCCCCAACTATCGATGTGTATGATTGGTATTTAGGCGCTAACTATAATGTTTGTACCCAGGTACAAATTAAATTTAAAAAGAAATGTATAGTAAAATTTTATCCTGGTAATAATTTCAAATTTATTTTTATAATGATAGAGAGCATAAATAAAATGATCGCTTCGACGAGTTGCATCTGTGCAACAAAACTCCAGCCAAATTGGTCTGTATACACAACGGAGATGGAAGTCACAAATGCTTTAATATGTACATACCACAGTTTGTTTCAACTTTTAGGAGGGCTTCTACCACACCAAAAGTAAGTTTTTCAAAACAATGACTGGCATAACAATTCTAGAAAATGTGAATTTCAATTGAATGACACTAATTACATCTGAATTGGATCAAAATTGACTGAATTGTGGCTATTCAAAATTCTGACAAACGGTTTTCTCTGACAATGATTTAACTTTCTGAAAAAAGACCCGATTATTTTGTGATTTTTTCATACTAAACTTATACACTGCACTCTCGCTATAAGAGAACGCTATTAATCACCAAAATCATTCTCTCATATAGAAAAAAAAATTAGGGTTTATACTCAGATGCACCCTAGGGCTATACAGAGTCGTAACCATCTTAGCTCTTTATTTGTTTATATATCTCTTTTTCACAACTTGCGAGGCATTCTGCCCGCCATAGCCTTATAGCACAACTGGGGCCCCGCCCATTCCCCGCCGCACA
>JAQGAK010005544.1:0-10062 GCA_034696945.1 Lipothrix lubbocki | reverse complement strand
CACTTGGTATTGTTTTCCAAAAAGGGAAATAAAATTAAAAGAATGTCCAGACGCTAACGTCCAGTTTGTCGGAAATCCTAATGCATTTGAAATTTGATTGGTATTCCAATGTGCAAATGGTGTTGTTAATTGGTTCAAATTTTCAATAAGAACATTTGGCGCAAATATTACTAACAGGCAGTCTTGAAAAGTACGCTCCCATAGGATCAGATCCGAAAATATGACACGTCTGTTAGTCGTTTCTGCCATACTTTGATAAAATTTTGCAAATGCATATGCCACCATTATTATATGTGCGTTGTTTATCATGGCTTTCCTTGCTGGTACACTGAACTCTCGCTATAAGAGAACGCTATAAGTCACCAAAATTATCCTCTTATAGAGGAATTCTCTTATATAGAGAGCTCTTACGTATGTAACTATTTATGCCATGCAGACCCAAATTATCTCTTACGGAAAGAGTTCTCTTATATGGAGATCTCTTATAGCGAGAGGCCGGTGTAAAATCTACTCTCGATAGGTTTTGCAAAGCTGACCGGTTCTTTATTAGTAGGTTTATAAGAATGGTACTTATCATTTGCAAATTCATCATTCTACCCTTTTAAAGCCACCCAACTTAATAAACTAAACACGAATGTCGTGCAAATCATCATGTTAAAGTGTACTTCAAGAAATTATAAAATCATATGACTTTTAATTTTCTACTATTTTAATTGTATGTATACAATATTAATATTATACCCTGCAAATTTTCATATAATTAGGACTCAGTAATTTTAGAACGTATCCATATTGTTTCAATCAAATTATTTTTTGTAATTAATTTTAGAAGTATGTACCAATTCTCTAGCTTTCCCCGTCTCGTGCATTCACATGATTGAGAGCCATCTAGTAAGTATATAGGGGTTGTGCCAAATAAATAATTAGATATATTAAATTTTGTAAGTAAATTAATAATAAATAAGCATTTAAAAAAATTAGTAATTAATAAATAAAGTTTTGTACTTAATGAATTAATAATAAATAAATAATGTTTTTTACCTAATAAATTATAAAAAATAAATAATGTTTTTTACCTAATAAATTATAAAAAATAAATAATGTTTTTTACCTAATAAATTAATAATAAATAAATAATGTTTTTTATTCAATAAAGCCATTAAATACTATATTAAACATGAAATAAAGACTGTAATGCACACTTAGGCGCTAAATATTAAAAAAAGATGACTTAAAATCTGTATTTGAAATTAACAAGCTGGAATTAAACGAAAAATCCGGGAAATACATAGTCAGTATTTATCTAATTCAGTCAGTAATAGTCGACAGTTTAACGTAAAAAATTTAAACGTCCCTAGTGAATATCCGCAATTCTGTTGTTAACATGCATTGTGATGCTCTACCTCTACGTATGAATTTGAATTATTCTTCAAAATTTAGAGACTTGTGCATATGTACAGGCGTCGACTAAAACCAAATGGAAAGAATTAGAATGTGCTGCTGCTGGTAATCATAAATCCAATTTCACTTGTCATTTGTGAAAGATATGCACATATTGTTTGTTCACATTACCTAATAAATTTATGTACATTTATAATCGACTTTGTATTTTCGTCCGCGACAGAAAAACACAGTCGCGAATCCACATTATAAATTAAAGTGTATTTTCCCTTTAGCCGTAAAATAGTATCAATTAGTGCCATCGCAATAATTATAACGTAACTATACATACTACTAAAGTGACAACTCGCATTGATATCATCGGTGGATATGCAAAGTGCGGGCTCTCTCCATGTGCATCTAGCTGCAAAGTAGGACATCCACCGTCATTTTAAGTGCAAGGCAAGGTATGGGATTATTTCACATTTCATTATACCATTACCATACTAATTTACCATTGTTACCCTACAAGTTAAAGTTTACAATACACAACAAGCTTGTATTTATACACACTATATGCGTTATTAGTTTTTTGTACAATTTAAAAGCGAAATTCTACCCGGCACTGAATTGATGGTGGATATCTCATCTTGCATTCATGCTCACATGGAGATAGCCCAATTTGCACTTCCACCGACTATATTTATGTGTCCAATTCTTACGCTTTAAATGCATGGTTAGTACACAATAATGTTTATAAAAAAATTCAAATTGGTATTTAGTTAGGGTCCTAATCATTATTGTTTAGTAACAATGTAATTAAATCCGATTTGTGTACTAACTAATTCATGTTAAATTAAGTTCTTCATACATACTACTTAAGAATATTTCCTCCAAATTGTTATAAATTAGCCGCCGGTACTTATAAAAGAGATTTAATCATTTTAATTCTACTGCTTGTGTCGTAGGTTTGAGAATAAATTATAGTTTTATCGTAAGACATAAAATTTTTATATTTGCGATTTTTAAATGCTAAAACACCCGTCTTAATTTTTAGTTCTGAAGGTACAATAGTATCAGGATAATCACTCCTTATTTCTCACTCACGACGACAAAGAAGAGAAAATTGACGCCGTCATTGTAATTTTCTTCGGTTTAACTTGGGTCGTCTACTTAAATATTTCGTTTTTATCAAAGCCCTCTACTAATTTTGGACGGGGAAAAACTGCAAAACTGTATCAAATGTATTAATTAGAAAGGATCAAAATGGCATTAGATTTTAAGCATTTATATTTGTTTCTAATGGTTGTATACTTAAATTATAGTAATTGTCTAATTATGCATTTAAAAATCTAAAAAATGGGGGGGGGGAATCAATAAATGTTTTTAGAAAATGATCAAATACAAACATTTAATCTTGCATTACAAGTGTCTGAAAATATTATCCTGGCTGTGCGTAATTCCTGTGGACGTGGACGTAAGAAAGGGGCGGATCAAGTTCTCAAAATGGCGCCAAAGAATGTGGGCAGTGTTTATTCTTTTAACATGCATTCGTTGTTCCATTGCTGTGAACAAACTTTGGCGAAGTATGCAAGTCGATCCCCCGGAATACTTGAGTGGTCATCTTCTCATTTGTTTGGGCTTTCCGGCGTTACTTGCTACTTTGTATTTCGAATATATTCAAAATCCCAGTATTACTGTTGGGACGTTTAATAACCTTTTGGAATATACAGGTTTGAATTATAGGGTTATTATTTATTATTTGCAAATTAAATTTTTGAAATATTTATTACATAACAAAATTTATTGGAAATTGATGAATAATTGATGAAATTTTTTTTTGATATTTCAGATTTTATCGGAAACGTTAGCTACAAGCTGACTATTCAGGAATATGTTTTGCTTATTCTGCCGATTCTTAGCACTTCGCCACCGTTTTTTGTGATTCTACTTTACGTTTTGTTCCCCGACTCATCATATTTGCTCTATTCTTCTATGCCTTCACAAACTTTGCTTTACTTCTTTGTGGCTGTTGTCGTGGATGTCATATTAATTACTTTCGAGATATTTTCTTGCCTTCTTCCTGCAATGAGCTTGATGTTGTTTTTACTAAAATTCAATGAAATGTTGAAAACCAATATGAACGATTTGAAAAGACGGTGAGCAAGTTGTTTAAAATGTTTCAGCATTACAATTTTTGCGTGTCCGGTGTAAATATTTACTTAATCATTTAATAAATATTAAATAATTTATTAATGATTTTTGTATTTCTTGATTTTATTTCTCATTTTTTATTACAAAAATTAATTTTCATATGCAGACATGTCACCACAAATCACGTTCGACACGCTTACGAGAAGGGCCGCCGAATGCAATTAGCTATCCAGCTATTTAACATTGCAAATTCGAATCAAATCTTCGTAGCAAAATTATTCTGCATCACCACAAACATTTTCATGCCGGCATTCGGAATAATCAAAATGCATTCCCAACCTCTCAAAGGCTTCATGGGGATGTTCCTCGGATTTGGTTTCGGGATTTGTTACGTTTCAGCGTTTGAAAAAGCATTTGCAATACCAGCGAAATTCAAAAAATACAAATCTACTATAATTTTGATCTCGCGGCTATCGATCTCAGCCAAGGATAATTATGTAAAGGCGGTTAAATCAATTCCCCTGGTCGGAATTCAAGTCGGAAGCTTCCACAAATTAGAGCGTGCATCTACTCCAAATTACTTTAATTTCACGGTGAGAAATATTGTCAGAATGTTACTGGCATTTCGTCGAAAATAAACCCGAATGGTTATTACTTTTACAATGATGGTGAATTTTTTGAATGATTTCTAATGAATAAAATTTGATAAATTATTAGAGAGTGCATGTCCTAAACATGCAGAGGAGAATTTAGCATTGTATGATCATATAGTTTTGTTTTTATTTTAATAAACAATAAATAAAACGTTTTCTTCACAAGATTCCAATTCAATTTTAAAAACAGTAAAAGAAATTCGAAAACAATTAATCGTGTTTTTTTACAAATTTTGGCTTTTCCATATGAGTTTTCAGGATCAGGAGATGAGCTTGTTCAACATTCCATTTTAAAAAGCACCTTGGAGAGTTCTTCACACCGATGTCGCATTCATTGAGCCTACAAACAGAAACAAATAGAATTAATCAGAAGCGAAAACAATGATTCTTTTTTCCTCGAATTAATTTGTACCACTATCGAATTAATTTTGTTTATAGTGAGTTAATTGAAGTATTGACTGCTCTGCTGTGATTCACAATGAGGCTCAAAATAAATTCTTGGAAAAATAAAGAACTAGAAAATTTAATTTCTCTTACCCTTATGATGATTAGGCATACAACAGTAATAGTGATTTTCGCATTCATAATTATGATTATAGTAATAACCAGACTGACACTCATAATGGCCCATAGAAACACATGGGCAGTAGTTGCAATATCCATGTTCTGACATGCAGCTCGCTGTGGATAAATCAAATATTTGAAAAATTAGTATCTTAGTTTCCTTGTATACTTTTTAATTTTTTTTTTAATTTAATTTTTAAAACGAGATCGTATTTATATTTTACTAGGTAATACACATACATATAGCCAATTGCAATTATTGCTGAATTAATTTTATAAAAAAAATTAATTTGAAAAGCGAAAACTTGATTCAAAATAAAATTCGTAAAGTAAAACTAAAATTGAAAATCATAATTCGTAAAATGAAAAAATATTATTAAAGCATAATTTTTTTTAAATGCAGACAAATTGAACACAATATTATTAAACGAATTAGAACCAAAAATAGAAACAAATAATTACCGCAAAACGGTACAAAAACAACTATAAAAAATTTAAAAAAACTTGCCTGCTTCGGCTGAAGACATGATGGACATTGAAATGGCGGCAATGAGGAGAAAACTCAAAAACGTCTTGGATGCCATGGCTCTTCTGAAACCGGTTGGGAAAACAAATGGTAGAAAAGAAGTTAAAGACGGTAGAAAGAAGTTAATACCAAGACGGAATGTCGAATAATGATAAATATTTCCCTCTCCCAAAAGTCTTTTATACTCCCGAATTTCGGAAAATAGAAAGAGTAACGTAATTTGTACAATTACAAGCGGTGACTTTAGGATCTAAAGCTGGATTTCCCCTTAAAGTATATTATATTTATTCACCCTGTTGTGTAAATTATCAGAAACAAATATTTATTTAGAATGTATTTTTTAGAAAGTTTGAAATGGTTCGCAGAACCCATACCTGCGGTCCTTTTTTAGAACGTTTTATCGCCTTTCTCTTGCTGTCTCCCGTCATGTGGTGCGTCAATTGAGATTGTAATTTCATTGACCTTATGTGTAGTACAACAATTTCAATTGCTGTGAAAATAACAAAAGTTTTGTCTACCAATTTTGCGGAGACAAATAGTTAATTTTGGAAATCCCTTCTAAACTTTTAATTACAATGGTTAAAAATACCAGTTTTCTATTTTTGCTGTTCTTGTAAAAGAAGGTTTGTTTTTGTTGTGTGTATCGATAATAACCCCAAGCAGAGCACGTGCTATTTGATTTACGAGTGCACTGACTCTTTATGTACGTCTTATAATTATACGTATTGTACGTATTTAATTGTGCCTATACCTATGCACATGCCTAACCTTATATTAGATATAGTCGGCTTCGTATCTTCGTCCTAAACCAGTCGCAAATTAACAATAATTACATTGCGTCGTTGAAGAGGAAAATATGAACATCTTGAAATTTACTGAATGGTAAAATTGAATGCTGCTGCCGGGCGGATTTTTAGTAAATATGAGATGCAAAAATGAACATTTGTAATGAGGTTTCCTATGACGCGACAGATTTTCCCATCGCGACGGGAATTTTTCTTGCAGTAATGCTTTATATATTGACAACGTAATTTCTGCCATGCATTTTAAACGGCGTGTTCATATTTGCAGTTGGCAATTTTGGAAAAACGCACTGCTGTAGTAGCATTCAGTTTTGCTTTTTAGCTTGCCGCAAAATGTTAATATTTGCCTCTTCAACGACGATTTAAGTTACCATTAGTGGCAAATACACAACTCTCGCTATAAGAGAACGCTATAAATCTCCAAAATCATTCTTTTATGTAGGAATTCTCCTATAGAGAGAGCTAGTATGCATACATATAACTACGTATGATATGCGGGCCCCAAGGATCTCTAACAGAGAGAGTTCTCTTATAGCGAGAGTCCGGTGTACATAGTATCAATTAATAGTAGTGATATAATAATTATATGTACTTAATTACTGCGAAGTGACAACTCGCATCGATTTATGTATGTAGATACATACATACGTACTTCGATTATCCCATTTATACATTTTATCAAATGAATTCGTAGTAATAATAATAAAATGATTCTGGCTTTTTTTGGTTCGTCATACTCATTTCTTCCAACTTAATTAGCCGGCGGGATAAATTAAAAGATTTAATCATTATTATTATTATAGCATTGCTTATTTTCTTGGCAGAATTCCCTTTATGCGTAAATTACTACGTAAGCCTTAAAATAAACACAGTCGTAATCATTACAACATTGTTTATTATTAATAATTATCTTACATTATTAGTTCAGACAGTAATAATCCGAATAATTACTACATATTTTTTATTCAGAACGAGAAACGGGAACAACTTCACGCATAGAGTCATTGTGATGCTCCACCATTCCGATATATTTTTGTTACAAAATACAACACTTGTATTCAAAACTATAATAATTGCATTTAAAAGCCTTTTTTGGCCTAAAGAATCAATAAAAAACATCCAGCAAAATGATTAAATACCAACATCTAGCTTGGCATTACCAGTGTCTCAAAATATTATCCTGGCTGTGCGTAATTCCTGTGGACGTGAATGTAAGAAAGGGGCGGATCAAGTTCTCAAAATGGCGGCGGAGAATTTGGGCAGTTTTTATTCTTTTAACATGCATTCGTGTTTTCATTGCTTTTAAAAAACTTTGGACGAGTATGCAAACTGATCCCCCGGAATATTTAAGTGGTCATCTTCTTCTTTGCTTAGGTTTTCCGTTGAGAATTGCCGTTTTGTATTTTGAATATATTCAAAATCCCAGTATTACTGTTGGGACGTTTAATAACCTTTTGGATTATAAAGGTTTGAATTATCGTGGTTATTATTTTACAAATTAAATAATGGAATATTTAATTAAATAACAAAGTTTATTGGGAATTAAATAATTATTGATGAAATTGTATTTATTTATTGATTTTTTTTTGTTTATATTTCAGATTTTATAGGACACGTGAGCTACAAGCTGACTATTCAGGAATACGTTTTGCTGGTTCTGCCATTTCTTTGCTCAGCGCCATCTTTCTTTACGATTCTTCTTTACCTTTTGTTCCCCGACTCTTCATATTTGCTCTATTCTTCCATGCCATCCCAAACTTTACTTTATTTCATTGTAGCAGTTTCGTTGGATCTGATATTATTTACTTTCGGAACATTTTCCGCTCTTATGCCTGTAATGACCTGGATGCTGTTTTTACTCAAATTCAATGAGAGGTTGCAAACCAATATGAAAGATTTGACACGAAGGTGAGAAAATATTTAATACAATTTTTAATACAAAGCATTACAATTTTTGCGTGTCCTTTGTAAATATAATTATTGCATTTATTTGTGATTTTTTTATTCCATGATTTTATTCCTTGTATTTGTTATTACAAAAATTAATTTTTATATGCAGACACGTCACCACAAATCACATTCGACACGCTTACGAAAAAGGTCGGCGAATGCAATTAACAATCCAACTATTTAACATTGCAAATTCGAACCAAATTTTCATAGCCAAATTATTCTGCATCACCACAAACATTTTCATGCCGGCATTCGGAATAATCAAAATGCATTCCCAGCCCCTCAAAGGCTTCATGGGGATGTTCCTCGGATTTGGATTCGGAATTTGTTACGTTTCAGCTTTTGAAAAAGCATTTGCAATACCCGCGAAATTCAAAAAATACAAATCTACTATAATTTTGATCTCGCGGCTATCGATATCAGCCAAGGATAATTATGTCAAGGCGGTTAAATCAATTCCACTGGTTGGAATTCGAGTCGGAAGTTTCCACAAATTAGAGCGTGCATCCACTCCAAATTATTTTAATTTCACGGTGAGAAATATTGTCAGAATGTTACTGGCATTTCGTCGAAAATAAGGTATAATCGTACATAGTCATAATTAGTTTTATCTGGATAAATATTGATACAATTTTTCAATGAATAAAATTTGTGCAATAAATGATTTTTACTGTACAAAACATATTGATCCAATTGTATTTTTGTTATATTTACTGCACTTATTGGCTTCACCTTCAGTCAATGTTAAAGTTAAATGAAAAATAAGTGCTCTTGACGATTGTAACAATTTATAATGGCAATGAAAATTTGAAATTCAGTCTGCAACCCACATTTCTCATTTTATTATTTTCATCTCTTCTAAATTTCCATAAAAAAGGAACAAAATCCCTGCAAATTGCAAAATTGTGTTTGAAAAAATATTCTGGAGCATTAAATTATTTTTCCTGCCTTACTGTCTGACATTATTCGCAAACAAAAAATCGATCTCTAAATAATTTTTAAAGAAAAGACCACTTGAATTTAAAATTCTAAGCACTGGAATAAACTTGACTTTCAACATATCCTTCTTCAATTTGTATGCAAAATTCCCATGGACAATATTACAAAATAGATTATATAAGAATTGGGAATGCTGCAGCTGAAAATAAAATTTGTGTGCTTTTGACATTTCGTCGACGACCATAACAACAGTAAAAATGTATTGATCCCATGATGAGAATGAAAATGTGCAAATCAGCACCTGCTGCAGATTTCAAGGTAAAACTATAATTGAAAATTACAATGGGGGCGGAAATCCTAATAGTTGATAATTGGTATAAATAGCTGTAGAACTTTTAGTTCAAAATTAGAGTCGAGGCTAAAAAATAATTCGCAACGATGTTTGCTGTTAATAAACAACCTTTAATTTTCGCTGCAGCTTGTTTGTGCATTCTCGTTTATGCACAGGCAGACCATTCCCCGATTTACGACACGAAATTAGTCCCGGAACATTGCCAGAGAGCCCCACCCGTGGAGTCAAACTACACGCCGAAGGGGTCAACATGGCGTTTCGGGGATATGGACATTTATCAAACTTTGCCGAATAGCGGGAATGGAAGTAGAATTTTGATCCATGTTTACGATATTTACGGCTACACTGAGAATGCTAAACAAGTCGCGGATATTTTAGCCGCTTATGGCAACTTCACTATTGTCATGCCAGATTTCTTCCGGGGGGAGAAGCTAAATTATCCAGTCAAAGAGTAAGTTGTTTTGTTTATATTTAATGTGTTTTATATTTATTTTGTAATTAATTTGTTTTATATTTATTTTGTAATTAATTTGTTTTATATTTATTTTATAATTAATTTGTTTTATTTTATATTTATTTTATAATTAATTTGTTTTATTTTATATTTATTTTATAATTAATTTGTTTTATTTTATATTTATTTTATAATTAATTTGTTTTATTTTATATTTATTTTATAATTAATTTGTTTTATTTTATATTTATTTTATAATTAATTTGTTTTATTTTATATTTATT
>JAQGAK010005543.1:0-10062 GCA_034696945.1 Lipothrix lubbocki | reverse complement strand
ATTTATCCATTTGATGCATTGTAGGTTCGCAAGCACACCCAAGCAAAACCGCAAACAATGGCCGCCCACGTTAATTGAAACATGAGACGGTCAAATGACCCTCTCGCTTCGCATAATGTTCTTGTGCGTGCGTTCCAGCGATATGGAATTATTCGAAAGAAACTCGCCTGGACATAGCCCTTGAAAAAGTAATTTTGAGTTAGGGGGCCCAACATTTTATCAAATTGTAATTATGTTTCCAAATCAAAGTGTTGGAAAATTAAACCGGTTGTTTGTATTTAGACGCTTTTTAAAAATATTTGTTAAAATTTTAGTAAGAGGAAAACTGTTTGTTTTGCTCATTCGTGGAAGGATTGAGGTTGCTCAAGTGAAACTCCCAGAGTATATATCCCAGCATTTGAACATTCTAAAAACTTATTTAGGTCATTCGTTTAACTTTGTGACAATAATGGCTTTTCATATTTTAATAACTAAGTTTGTACACGTTGATTTGAACCACCGTAAGACATAAAAGCAAGGTATGAGATGCATATCACATACTGGAGTATGGATTGTTTAAATGGGAGAATGTACCAAAGGCCCTTTCTGGATTTAAGTATATTAGTTTATTAGATTTTAGCACTAGCCAAAAGGCATACGACAGAAGTATAAGTACCCAAAGGAGTACAGAAACCTGAATACTGTTTTACGCGTTCAGAATTTTGTCTAACTCTCAGTTTGGACTCTCAAATCTGGAAGCATTACAAAAATGTACTAAAAATTGCTGTGCGTCTGTATTATCCAGGGTTCATAATTTTTGGCTCTTTTTGATATCAATACAGTAAAAGTTGACACTCTTCTATATACTAAAGCTGAATATAAATATGTAGCTTTATGATATTTATAGTCAACGGTAAATAACATTTTACGATGTTTGTTCAAAAAAATCATTTGCACGTGTTGGTCGTTTCATAAAGATATCTGTTACTTTCATCACGTCGGTTAAATTAAATTGAGTTTATTGCGATGGATTCATCTGACGCCCTTATATGTAATCACAACTTTTATCCTGTCTGTTATGGTGTTGTGCGTAGGAAATGACAAACTTGGTCTAAAAGCTCTATATGTTTTGATGTAATCTGCAAGTTTACGCATCTCATTTGGTTCTTCCTGCCGCTGAATATAACAGTGAGGTGGTGGTAATCGAATACTCTATTTATGACACACGCCCATAAAAACTGCTAAACAATAGTCAACTCATGACGGTAACTTTTTATTAGGGTGGTTCCGGGTGTCTTGTGCTTTATTACAGTAGAGACTCGATATAACGGTATTCTATACCGTAAACATGGCAAAAATTACTAAAACCTTTGTTTTTAAAAAAAATCGTGATTTTAAATAAAAAATTTTGAACATAATAAGTTGAGCAAATAACATTGTTTCGACGGAATTCTCAATTAATGAAATATGGGCTGCTTTTTATATTATTGAAAAAAATGATTTTAAAATCTTAAGAGGAACAAGTACGGACTGGACGGACTCCATGGGTAGAAAATAAGTTGCACTGGTTTATTGCCAATTCCAAGTAATTATTATTGTTCTGTTTTCTCCTCTAGCAAAGTTGCTTTGGATTTTTCTTCAAATTCTGCAGTTAAATGGTAAACTGGGAAGTTTGTATTTTTTTTTCTGACAACGGCTGCAGTAAATTATTGCTAAATATGCACTGCCGAATAATATTAAGACCATCATTTACTTGCTACAGTTTACGACAACATTATAACATTTAATTAAAAAATCGTTCAGCTGCTAAGTATAAAATCGTTTTGCAATAATTGGGTGAAGAAAATAGATAGAAATGAAAATTAGTATTTTGGTAATAATATTTATTTTTGTATTATGATATAAAATATCCAATAAGGTTAACAACTTTTCTCCTATACATAAATCATATTCCAAGACGATACATGAATCGTGAATATTTCGTAATTATTGCTAATGAATACATTAGGAAGACTATAAATGGAATTAGTGAATATTCCTAATGGTAATATTACTGTGTACCCAACTTCATATTGATTAGTATACTTAATATAATTTCTATATTCTTTAGTTTAAATTTACCCGTTTTTTATATCGAATGAATACAATTAAAAATATATGCAGACATAGCTGCATTAAAAGAAATAATATAAATTTCAGCTTAACTTATACATAGTTATTGAATTGAATTGAATAGTTAGTTTGAAATAGTGGCATCATATTATGCTCATCGTAATATAACCTATATATCAAGTCTGTCAGTTTGATAAATTTAGAGGAAATACTTGTTATACTTAATAAATTTAACTTATTCTAAAGGATATCAAATTTACATTCTTTGTCTTTGAAACGATGTTAATTTTTACTAAATCCTTAAGTTGAGATTGGAAAAAATTTCGTATTACGTTGGAAATAAATGTACAGTAAATTTCAACAGAATAACATCGCATTCTTATAACTGCCAAATATTTAGGTATTTTCGTGTGCCGTTATAAGGAGTTCATCTTAGTAATTACAATCTACAAAAACAAAATCACTTACGCTACAACAGTCAAAGACGGAGGATACTGGATTTCCATTTCTTGAATCAAAATAAGTTTTCATGTCCGTACTCTGGGAAATGAATTCTAAACCCACGCCCCATGTACCACTTTTAGAAATGGCCGCAAGCCGAACGTCAGATGGAATTGCATAGGATAAGGAAGTTTGGACGTAACTAGTTGATATTCAATTGGGTGGAAAACATGAATATTTATTAATAGACAGTTTATTAATTTGTACCAAATACAACTTCACTGACTGCAACAGTTCCTGCTTACTTATTGTTTGCAAGGGGATGAGCAAATGTGAAAATCTCTTGCGTGTGTGGTGGAATTGAATTTGGCGCTAGATCGTATCGGGTATTTACAAAGTCCCAAATGGTAAAATCTTCAGCTGCCTCATCCATGTAATTCACTAAAACAAATTGAATTTAATCTTAAACAGTGAAAACTCTTTCTAACGGCACTCTATATAAATCGAAAAGATGTGACCGATGTAAAGACGTGCTGTTATAAGAGTCAAAATTGTGGTAAAATTTTGTGCTTGTGCATGAAATTTCCTAATTTCATAACGGTCCTCTTTATAAATGCAGAACGTCTATAACGGCAGCATTTTTGCACCAAATTTGGCAATAACATTTTACAGTCATTTTGGCATTTTGCAATAAAATTTTACAATCATTCTAAACTTTTGAAATTAAATTTTACAATCCTTCTAAAATTTTGAAATTAAAGTTTACAATCATTCTAACTCTTTTATAATAGTCAATTTTTGTCAACTTTTTGATTGCCGTTATAAAGATTTTCCACTCTATGTACTTACCAAACACAATTGCGACGTAGCTTTCTTCGTAACCCTTTCTCGACGCCCTTGATTTAATGGCTGATAAAGTTAATAAAGACTATAAAGCATTTTGTTGTAATCTGGACTCTCGCTATAAGAGAATGCTGTAAATCTTCAAAATTAGTCTCTTTTAAAGAAATCATCTTATAGTCAGAGATCTTATGTACGAATATATATAACTATATACATAAGCACAACTGTATAGTATGCGGGCATTCAGGATCTCTTACAGAGAGAGGTCTCTGATATATAGATCTCTAATGGCGGAAGTCCGGTGTAGCTGTCAATTTTGCTGCAACATAGAAGCCGTTATAAGGAGTTTCCAAAATATTACATGGATATCATACCTTCACTTTCGTTTTCTTCGCTGGAGTTTTGAGTTTCCTCACAAGAAAATACAGAACTGAAGCAGAAAATCAAAGAAATTAGAAGCAGCAATAAGAATCGCAGCTGGGGAAAATTATTATTCATGGTGTTTTTATAATAAAAATGTTGCCTTAAATGAATAAAATGAAGTGGGCTAGAAAAATTAGTCAACTGTTGATGAAGTGTAAGGGCAAATAATTTTCCATAAACCTGTAAATAATGCGCAGTTGTTAGGTTGGGCAAAAATGTAAATACATACCAAACAAGTACAGACCCACACTGTGAGCAGCGGAATTTATTGTGTGCGAAATCCTTTCAAGAAAAGAAATAGTCTTCAAAATTCCTACGTCTTCGAAGAGTTGCTCGTCTAATTGTGTGCAATATATGTTTATGCTGGGGTAATTTTCAAATATCTTCGTGCATATGATCTGCAATATAACAAATCCTTTTTAGTACATACTCATGGGTCTGGCCAATACTTGCGACTTTTAATGAAATAATTATGTACGTATAATGCATATTAACTATATATGGATACAGCGATAAGCGACAAACTTTTTATTTGCGGATGCAACTTAAAATAATTGATCATATACTCCTTACATTTGGACAAAGGCTATCGCTTATCTTTACACTTACACTTTTACACATCATTTCCTGTCATGTGTTGATTCTTTACAACGTAATATTTACTTTAGACATCCTGTGTACTTACGCAGAATTGGGGCTAATCAAGTTGATGTAGCACTTTAGAGCATTTTGAAGTTAATATATCATGGTACGCTCTGATTTTTATATATTTTAGTACATTCTGATTTTTACATATTTTAGTATACATTCTTTTTATATATTTATTTTAGTGCATTTTGATTTTTATATATTTTAGTACATTCAGATTTTCTTATATTTTAATACATTCTGATTTTTATATATTTTGGTCATTTGGTTTTTTATGTATTTTAGCACATTTAAATTTTTATATATTTAGCATATTTGGCTTTTTATGTATTGTAGTACAATTTGATCTTGTTACTGTCACATTTTTAATCCATAAAAATATTACATGTTTTCTAATATTTTATTCTTATTGAATTTGATCTATACGCATGTACATTCTTACTGATTGTTTATCTGTAATGCCATTTCATTCTGGAGGATTAGGATATTTAAATATAAAGCTATTTATAATTATTATGTATCCAAGTTATTTAATTACAAAGGTTTTTATGGTTTTCTTTACATGTCTTCCCCGGATTGGAATTGGAATTTTTCGTGGATTTTCCTCAATTTGAATACAAAATAATGGATTTTATTTACGTCACTTCAGGTAAGAACAAACGAACTTCATAATTATTTTTAGCTTATTTATTTGGGTCAAAAAGTGTTTTCCCATACATTGTTTCACAGCGGTTGATCATAATAAAAACTGATTTGGCAACATTCAAAATGTTTGTGAAATTTGAAATCCGTGGTCTCCATAAATGCCAAAATTAGGCAGTAATACAAGTAAATTGTAACAATTATTTTATCCGCTCAACAACCTTAGAATAATAATTTACCCGCCTAAATAGCATATCCATTATTTATCCAACATGTTTAAAAAAACTATTTGGCGGCAATGTGAGAGTTTGCAGATACAAGCAAGGTTGCAATGTTGAGTAAAACAAAATGGAGGAAGCTAAGTGTGGACTCTCGCTCCAAAAATTTGAAAGCGCCAACCATAATTCCAAAAGTAGGGATTGACAGAAGACGTTTGGAAAATTCATTTCTTTTTAGCCTGCATGGACATGTCAAAATTTCCAGATTCAAAAGCCTGGACAGACGTTGAGTATTTTCAGGAATTTTAAAAGCTTTCTCGTAAAAGAGTGCAAAAACCAAGCAAACATCAACACAAATGACAGTGGATAGCATTCTGGCAAATGGCAGCTCATGGAAGTAGCGAATACCACCATATCCTCCAAATATTCCCAGCGTCAGACAAACAAACTTGATCATACAAATCATGGTTGCATTGCTTTGGTTGAAGAACTGCACAAAAAGTTGAATTCGGCGAACTTTTGTCAAAACGGTTGAAATTTCGTGGAGAGGTACAGCGTTCCTATAGTAATTGAAGAAATATTTCACACAATATTTATACAAATCTGTAATGTTATGTTTATAATACATGTAAAGAACATTATAACTGAAAATGTACCCCGTGTGTAAGTATTTCGTCACCACCTTCGCTAACTCAACCAGCAAACAACTGGTCATTTCGAAAACAAGGGAATGACTCAAAAGCACGAGCAGCATGTACGGGAATAAGATGCCCAGGTTGAGAACGTCCAGTAACGCGAAAACGATGAAGTGTTGACATCCATTGCCCAACAGAGATGGCATAGCAAATGGTGCATTGTGATTCCAGAGTAGAAAAGCGCAGAAACCGATCCCACTTAGGCCAAATATAATCCCTAAATATTTGGCCAGTAGTTCCTGCTTGTTCAAATTTTTCAAACGTCGAGGAGAATTGTCTGGAAGATTACAAAATCAGAAGGCCGTTAGATTCTTACGGTAACTCATTAAGAACTTAAATAAAATAAATGTATGGTGAAAACTCTTTATAACGGCACTCTGTATATAGCAGAAAAATTTGACACGATAAACAAGTGTTCTTGTAAGTGTCAAAATTTTATGTACACCGGACTTTCGCTATAAGAGATCTCCATATAAGAGAACTCTCTGTAATAGATCCTTTGGGCTTGCATATCATACATGGTAATAAGCATACAAGCTCTCTCTATATGAGACTTTCTTTATAAGAGACAGATTTTGGCAATTTATAGAGCTCTATTATAGCGAGAGTTCAGTGTAATTTTTTGTATTCCTACAGCAGAAAAAATTGTGACCGTTGTAAAGAGTATATGCCTTTATATAGCGGACCGCCGGTATAGCGAGTTTCAGCTGTAAATGCATTTTAATTTTATGGAGTTGGATTTTTCTAAATTGGGCAATACAATTTAACAAGTTTTAGCTTCTTACCACGCATGCTACAAAAAATTTCATTGAAAATCATAACCATGTACTCAGGGCGCTTGTGGAAACTCAAATATATCCAAGGAAGAATGACCCATCCTCCAATGCAATAGAACGCATGAACTGGAAGGTGAAAGGTGTGATTCCCATGGGGAAATAGAAGTTCATGAATGAGACGTGCTGTTAAAATAAAGTTATGCACGCAGGAATAGCCGACCAATATTTTGTACACGGCAACTTTCCACGTCGAATATTGGAGGGAAATTCTAAAATCCCAACATTGCTTGGTGTTACTAATCTTCCGGAATCTGAAACGCTTTAAGTATGACTTTAATCCTTTCCTACAGATTTGGACCTTGTTGTGAGGTGTTCCAACTATTTGAAAATTGTTCACAGGCTGAAGAAAAAATGGTAGAAGAAGCAGTTTGGAAAAAAAAGAAATTATCAAAATATTGTTCAAATTTTCCTTTTGTACCAACATCGTGGATCAGGAACAATCGTCCTACGACGTACCTTTATTTCAACTATAGCTATTCAATGATTCGTAGGAATTGCTGTCAAACTGTTTTTGACAGGAAGTTTGAGTAATTATGATTAAAATTTATTAAACTTGAACGTACCAACACCTTTCTCTGCTTTGTTTATAAATTCATAATAATCCTCAGCCTTTCCGTTGTTTTGAAATATTTCCCACTGCTACATAACAGTATGTTTATCTGTAGTATGGTTCATTTATTATTGGATCTCATTTTATAGCTAAGCGCAAAACCTAAGAGACATGATTGTTTTATTCATGGACTTTTGTTCATTGAGAACGATAAATTATAATTTAGAAGCTGACGAAAAATCGCTTCGAGGAATTAAATAAATAAAAAATAATCAATCGTGATTGATCGAAATTTGTTGAATCCTGGCATGTAATATGCCAGCTGAAATTTTATCGCATGTGTTTCCCGGATTCTTCATTTCTTACAGGCTCCAAGTAAAAAAAAACAGGGAGAAAAGGAAGTTGTTTCCCGCAAACATATTATAAAAGTAATGAATTCCGTCCTGAGCGTTGTATAAATTCACTTATTCAATAATAATATGCTTACCGTATACATAGTTTTTTCCATTGATTATTCCATTAACGGCTTTATTGAAGCGTTGAATTTCTGTGGAATTAGCTGTTAATATTTAATCCTTTCAGTTCATAAATTTTTATACATTGTGTGGGAGAAAATCTGATGTGGGAAGTAGGCAACATTTGACATTACTGCTAAACATTGTCGTCCGTTTTTATATGCACATGTCTTATTCAAAAAAGTTCAGCTTATTGATTAACCGTACACCGCCAATTCGATGTTCGTGAAACATAGAAATCCTTAAATAACCTGACTTACCTGACCACAAGAAAAATTTGACAAAATATTTTACCAACTCAATCAACGCCACTCGCAACGTGATTATAATCCTAAAAATAACGAATATATTTGTTTTTTTTTTCAAATACGTAAAGATATATTTTAAAGAATCAAGCGATATTAATCATGTAAGCCCAGGCCTGCATGATTACAAACTTTATATAAAAACTAGGCATATGTTTTGCTCAAAATCAAACGAGTTCATTTACGTATTTCTAGATTCACGTAGGAAGGCGTATAAAGTATTAAACTTTAAATAACCAAAATGTTTTTTAATGGCAAAAAAAATCCAGACGGGAGTCTTAGGGAGTCTGCCGTTATAGCGAGTTTCTACTGTACATATATTTTCTCGTATATTGCTAAATTATTTGCAAGAAAAAATATAGCGTACCTTTCATATCGATGGCCTTCAATATGCACGTGAAATAATTTCATCGCATGTGTAATTTCTCCTGATTTCAATATACTTCGCATCCTTGTAATTTACCTTGTTAACATTTAAAAAGCATCACAATGTATTTTACAACAGCAATTAAGTTTCATGGTTGGGGTTAATCATTTGCATTTATTCAATGTCCCGTCCACCCAATCGTGAAGCTGCACATTTCCTCAATTCCATTCTTTAATGTTATTTTGACGATTTTCGCGCTCATGGGATTTCAAGCTTTAGTTATGCTATTCTTTGAGTTGTACTAGAGTGTGCTTTTGTTATGTCAGCGTTTTCGCACACTCAATAATTGTTAAAGTTCCATCCCAAGTTGAACTTGGGACCTCGTGTCTCATCGCTCTATATTGAACGAGCAGAGGATTTTCTCATAAGATCGTCTCGCTCTGCTCTACGAATAAGTGCTCTATTCTTGTCGTATTGGTCTCCTTCCTTTCTTTGTGGTTAGGAACAGTTTCACTTGTAATTATTCGCGTAATTGCAAAGATTTATTAAGTTGCCCTTAGTGGCTTTGATTTTCAGGTTTCATTAGGAAATCTATTTATTGGAAATACTGACAGTGTGCTAAGTCGCAAATTTAATTTTGTATTTGATGTATTCATTTTTAATATTTATTTTAACATATATTATTTTAACATTTAAATCATCATGTATTTGATTAGATTTATTTCAGTTGTTGTTTTAATTGAAATAATTCAAGAATATGTAATTGAATTAAATGTGTTAGTTTGATATAAAAGTGTAGAAAAAGTCAGTTTGTTTTTCTTAAGGCAATTTTATTTTTCATTCATGATTGTCGTAAATCTATGAACTGTTATACATATTGACATGGTGGCCTAATGCTGTGTTTTACAATAAATTCGGTGTATTTTTCCTTTAGGGGGAAGAAGATTTTGTGATGTTTAAAGTGAAAATTGTAATTTTTTGTTTGAGTTTATGCGTTAGGGGCAAAGTGTTCCCCACGCACTCAAGAGAGTCACAAGTAATAGAGAGAGGTTTTATACAGGTGTGCTTCGTACGGCTTGCGTAAAAGCGTGATACTTGATGTTGTGTATTTAAGTGTGTATTTTCAGTTGTAACTTGTGTAAGTTTTAAGTATTGTTGATAATGTTGATAGTGCGTTATATTGATTTATTATTGTGTGCTATTGTATTTTGGTTATTTACTGCTATTGTGTGCTGGTAATCCTTAAGTGAGTTTTAAAAGTAGGTCTCGTAGAGAAGCTTGGGATTTAAGTTGCTTTTAGATTGCCAGGTTGTGGGACAAAGATTGGGAATTAATCATTCGCACGGGGTACAGCAATCATTTAGAATTGCCAGGTCGTGAAACGGAACCGTTAATTGGTTAGCAGCACGGATTACAGCAATTCATTAATACAGGTAGCGTAAAACAATTTCGTATTATAATGTTAGTTACGAGAAATTGTAGCGTTTA
>JAQGAK010005542.1:0-10062 GCA_034696945.1 Lipothrix lubbocki | reverse complement strand
ATAGACGCGCACAAAATATTCCATGCAGTGGTAATCGAATGGAAGAAGAAGAGTGCTAGCCACTTTGCCTGCTACAAAACCTAGCTTGCTTAATCACGTGGCTCAATTCAATGTGAACACAACTTGCACAAGAGCAAGTAAATTTTCTTGCTCATCGTTTCCACTGCAAGTACTCCTTGCCGAGGAAACATTTTTACTTGCAAAGGTCCAATGTGGACGTAGCATTAGATCTTTAACTCTTTTTCCGTCTGTGTGAAAGACGTGAAATGTGAATATTGCCAATTCTCAAACCAGAGAGATAGAAACCAAAAAATATTTTAGCGTTTACCTATTACTTAGTTTAGTTATGTAAGTAGTATAGTAGTTAAGTATAGTGTGTAGGTTAGTAATAAGTTAGTAATTATTAAAGCTTTTAGTTATTTAGGAATAAGTTAGGATAAGTTTCCCACAACACAATCTTCAATTCAATAGCTTGTAATTAGTATTAGGTAGTTTTAAGAAACAAGGAGCACAAGACGAATCATAGGTTAATTAATTTTAAGAACAATAGGCAAGATTTATTTAGCTTTTAAGGTATGAATGTGTAAAACCCAAAATGGAGGAATGAATGAGAAGTATGGATGTTTAGCTTTAAGTTTAGCATGGGAATAGATAAGTATAGAAGGAAAAGAGAAGCCGGCTGTCAACAATACCGGCTCGCGCGTTTTGATTCGCGCGAGTCGAGATTGTTGACAACCATGCCATTGATGACGAGACAGTAACTAGAAATTACCGTCTTATCTACAATGTAGGGATAGGGGGGATTTTTTGTGGGGATTCCGGCGATGATCCTTCCGGTAGTCCTTCTTCTCCTTCGGGGCGAAGGCCACAAAATACGGGATCTTCCCACTAGCCGGGCAATGCCAACAGACCATCATCCTTGGTCCCGGGTCGTACCGAGTGAGATCAGGCTAGTCTTCGATGAAATAATATGATGAAAATAGTTAAATACGGTTTAAAATTATTAAATATAAGTTAATTTAATTTAAAAGGATTTATAATAATTAATTATGAGTTAATTAATTTTAATATGATTTAAAATAAATAATATGAAGTATTAGTAGGGTGGTGCTAGATGATAGTTAGGGTACCCAGTATTATTACAGAAGGTGAGGGGGCTAATGCGTGTTTGGGAACTATGAATTTATAATGAATTAATAATAAAATATATAATTATAAAATTATATAGTTAAATGCCAGTTTAAAAAAGTTATTATATTTGCAATTTAATTAATTGTTAATTAATTTACCTAATTATGAACTTAATAATTTTACATGTATTAATTTTAAATGAATTAATTTATCTATGGGGTGGCGCTGCAAGGGTTGTTGTGACCCGGTTATATGAATTATGCTTGAGAGGAGCTAATGGTGTATGGTTACAAAGCTGGTGAACTAATTCGCCAGGCGCTATACAACGATGACGTCTATTGTGAAAGAGGACAGGTCGCCGTAACTACCACCGTGGGATATGCAAGCTTAATTCAGGTAAGGTAAGTAATAATATTGAGGTAGGTAATAAGGTTAGGATAGGATTAAGAAATCAGTACACACATTATTCATACTTTTATTACGCGAACAATGAATGGCCCCTAATAATATTTTCGAGCAGCGCTTTTCCTATGCAGAAATAAAATAAAAATTTTCCAAAATAAAATTATTTAAAGAATATTATTGGCATAAATTAATTGGCGCTAAATTCATTAATTTAATTAAAATATAATTGAATCGGAATTATTTGGAATCAAAATTAAATAATTGAATATAGTGATGAACGTCAGTAAAGGTTATTCCCTTAGTGATGCTTGGAATACAGTTATTCCTAGACTAAACATTTCAAATGAAAAATTTTTTGTATTAAAATATAAAAATCGATTCTAATGAATTTTGCTTTTAAGATGTTAGTTCTATTCAGCCTGACGAAGGATTACGTTGTAATCCCAAAGCTTGCGCTAATTATGTGAATAAAAACTGCTTATTAATTATCAATTAACCACGTAAGCCAAGAGAAAATGGATATAAATAATTGAAAATAAAATTCGGAATTTCTGCTTAAAATTATTTAAAATTATTATTATTATCAAATTAACCTATATTCTTACTTTTTTTGATTCAGATCCAAAGGAGGAAATCCAAAGAATAGAGATGCCAAGATGAAGAGGAGAAAGGATGAAAGAAAGCCGACGACAGGGATTTCTTAACCCGAAGAACGCGACACCGCACCTTAAGATGACAGGTCAGGATGATGAAGAGATGAGAAAGATGATGAGATGAGGATCCAATAGCATTTAGCTATTACTTAGTTTAGTTATGTAAGTACGTTGCGTGTATTTTGTATGTATTTTGTATGTATTTTGTATGTATTTTGTATGTATTTTGTATGTATTTTGTATGTATTTTTTATATATTGCAATCTAATAGAAACCATGCTTCTAATTCATATCTCTACATTGCGGAAATTTCAGAAATGCACCGAAAATACATACCATTTATTAAGGGACAAAATTTACAAAATTTTTAATTCAATTTGAGTTTTTTAATTTCAGATTCCATAGAAACGTTTATGGCATTTTGGCTTTCACGCTTATTCCCTGTTGAACGCATCATTTGTAAATGACGTTTCGACAGCATCGTGTCTGGGTGGGACCTACCTAAGAGATTCTCCATTTCGGAAATTACTTCGTTGTATAATCTTTCAGCGTCGTCGACTTGTCCCAGCCGATACCTTAATATAGCTAGGTCTTGCTTATTCTTAAGATATTGTCTAATATCAAGCCGTGCATCTGGTGCCGACAGTAGTTTAAGTAAATTGTTTTCTGCAATATTTCTTAATTGCATACGTATATCCTCCAGATTTTTCTTGGCGACCTCCGTGTATTCATCCCCTAATTCATTTAGCGTCGGAATTATTTCCATGTACAAATGGTCTGCTTTTTCATACTTACGTTGGTGATACATTACCAAAGCTAATCCGTACTGAGCCTTAAGTTTTTCAAAAAACCAATTACTGAGTGTGCAACTTGACAATTCTTTGTAAAGGACTTCTGCATGAGTATAATTTTTGAGATTAACAAGCACACCCGCTAAATTTAACTTTGTTATGCGTTCATTTTCCGATGATAGTACATGAGCAAATTCATGTTCAACAAGATTGTATTTGTAAATGGTTTCGGCGTAGGCGTAGTTACCACGTTGTGCTTCTAAATTTGCTTTTTCACTTCTGGTCTCCCATGAATCCGAGCCTGCTATATTTGAGAGATTTTGTAGGTCGGTTAGTACTATTGCTTCCAATGCTTTAGCTTCCTCTCTATTTCCAAGGCGTTTGTGTACCCTTGCAAGACTATACTTAGTGCCCACGTGGTCTTGCAAGAGTTGCAACCTGAGGTATATGCTTTTAGCGTTTTCATCATCATTAATGTTTTCAAAAACTGCAGCCATCGAATCTAATTTTTTAACTGTCGCTAACAAATAGGAAGGATATACAGGCCCCTGGTCGTTCTCCCAAAGGGACACTAAATGCTTGATAACGTTTACTGCTTTATATTCGTCGGTTTGATTACCGTACTTCACTACCATAGCGTAGATTGTACTAAAAGAAAGTCCTAAATACATGCTATTACTAAAGACCAAGCAAGAATCTTTTTTTGTAACCAAATCCTCGTGCAGTTCGCTTGCTTCCTTGTATTTAATTTGATTATCTAACTTCATCGCGAGCTCAAGGATTAGCTCCAATGTTGCCTGGTCTGTGTTTTCGAGTTGCTTTTCTAGTTCAGTTATCAAATCATTGTACAAATCCTTCGCTTTGTTATTTTCGCCTTGCTGTTGAAAGACGAATGCTAAATTGGCTTTAGTGGCTAAAATGTCCTTGTGGTTTTGACACTGCAAGTTGTTTCTTTCAAGCAAAATATCTTCGTACTCTGTTGCGGATTCATGGTATTTACCTTGAGCTTTGTATACATGAGCAACGCATTCCTTTATTTGTAGCAATTCAAGGCGATGTTTGGGATTTTTAAGCTTTGTTAATTCTACAATCGCTTGCGAGTATAAATTAATTGCCTCTTGATATTTACTTACGCGAAAATATTCGTTCGCAAGTTTTATTCTTCTTTTAAATACTGATCTTGTGTCATCTTTTTCGGCTTTGTGCAGTGCAATTTGAAGAAACGACAATGTTTCGTTACCTGCACATAGAGTTTGGTGCATTTTATCCACGACTGTGTCAATGCACTTAAACGCAGTGTCACTATTGATTTTATCTATCACATTTTGGAATAGAATTAAACCGTTATCACACTCTTTCCATTCCAAGCACTCAAACACATTTTCAATATATATAGCATAATTGTTTATAACTTCTTTAGTACTTACAAATTTACTGTTAAACAACGAAAGTACCCGGCAATTATTTGAAAACGTACTAGTTCGCACTGTGAACGATTCGCTCATTTTTCGCACTAATTGCACGACTCGATGAATTTTAAATTCGCATTTGTCGTTGTCATCAGTTAATAAACCGAAACTCTTTAACAACTTTATCGCTGATTTTAAAACATCGTTGTGTGTATGTTTCATAAGACCTTGGACCAATTTATACGGAATGCTGTCAGGGTTTAGAAGCGCCATAACGTCCAGACAATTCAACGCTACTTGCCCATTTGGCTGTGTGAGAAGCTTCGTAGTTGTCAACTCGTAGAGTAAAAATACACTTTCTTGTATATCACAGGTTTTAGGTTTTGTTATTAGTAGTAATGGTTGCTGTTGTTTGACTTTGGTTAAGAAGTCTTTCAAAGTGTATTTGGTACAACGGAACTCGTTCTCTTTTTGTATAAAAGCAATAACTTGTTGCATCACCAGTGGAAGGCCCTCATACAGTTTACTCAATTCACAAACCAACTTCCGATTTAAATGTATTTTCTGTTTTTCGTCGTTTGTTAGCGGCCCTTGTCTTTTGCTTTCTCTCATTCTGCTTTCCAGCTCCAGTGGCGTTTTAAGAAGATTCCAGCTTTCGTCCTCTGTAAACCCTTTTAATTCGACTGTTGCGTAGGTATCGATTGTTTTCTGCCGAGTTGTAACAATGATTATTAGAGGGATTATTGTATGGCAAAGAGATTTGGGAAACAAGTTCACAATTTTGTGCGACGAGTCCTCAATTTCGTGCACATTATCAAATATAAAGACTGTTGGCATCTCACTTTGTCGTTTTGATTTTTTACATGCCGCCGCAAAGACCTTGCCCGCAATGTTTTCGTCTTTTTCGTCTGCTGTAATTTGAATGCAGAAGTTTTCAGCAAGACGTTTAAAGATGTTTATAACATTTTTGTAGTTTTCGGCTTCAATCCACACCACGCGAGCAAATTTTTTGCAGTTGTTAGCAATATATTTTCTAACAGTTTCGGTTTTGCCCACACCTCCGACACCGGAGACAACTTGAACATAAGAATCACAATAGTTGGCCTGGATTTGTTGAGTAATGCTCTCGTCAATGTTACGAGATAATTCGTCCAAAATCTCTACTCTGCCTTCAAAAGAGCGAACAGGAAATTGAATTCCAACCAAATTTGAAACAGTAGTTTTGACTTTCGCTGGGCGGCTAGCATTAACTACGTTATTTGTTCCACTTGTATTATGATATTCTACATGATTCTGCGATGGTGAGTTAATCCTAAAATTTAAACCTGAAAATGAAGAAATGGGCTATGTATTGACGCTCAATTGAATGTATTAATTATAATTTTCATCAATAAAGTTATCGTATGAATCACACAAAAGTTCTATACAGAAAAAAATTACTAGGTAATTTAGGAAGAGACAGTTTATCCAAAAACTGAGCCATGTTATGGGATGAATAAGTTGTAAACCTGAAATTAATCAAGGAATTAATAAATCGTAAAATCCGAAGTGCGTGTCACTACATATTGACTGATTATTGCAATTTTTACCATTTGTAGTTAACAATAAATAATAAATGAATAAATTTTTTTTAAATTTTAAAATGGTTACGTGATTGGGTAAGTAATATCTGTACTCGCAAACAGCGATCAGATTCGGAACTCACAGATAATCGCAAACAGTGCAATGTTTCGACCTTATTTTGGTACTCATCAGTATCTTATCTTTTTGGAGCTGTTAGCTTTGTGACCACTAACAGTAGAATGAAGAATGGCGTAGAGTTTTTCAAAAACGCAAATATTGAAAAATTCTCGGCTCCAGCTACTTGCTCAAAAAAATAATGTTATTTTGTCTACAATTTTTTTGATGAGAAGACAAGCAGTCAACATCACCATGGCGCTTGACGGAGCAATACAAAACATTATTATACTGGCCATTACCGGTTTCCTTTAGGGTTATTAAATGAAGAAATTCAAATCACGGTATTTAAATTTATTTTAATTTTAAAATGGTTACGTGATTGGGTAATAAATAAATTTACTTTGTATTTGTAAGGTCAATCGCTTCGAAAACAAATCTTCAGTTAAAATAATCAATAATAACCATTCCACCCTCCAAGGAGTTTTCAGTTATTAGTTTATCACCATTCCGGATCCTTTCGATTACTCACATTTCGCGTTTTTAAATATCATTTTTCTGACGTTACAATATCTCAAAAAAATATTTACCTAACTGGTCAAAATGAATTAGAATAATCTATTAAAATAAATAATTATATTGTTTAATTATATTATCCAAAAATGTATTTTTATTTCATGCAATGATCTCGGAAGTTCAGAAAAAAATGCAAATATATAAATTTCGCGCGGCGCTTTGCTGCATGACATGAGCGATGGATCGTGAGAAGCAGTGATTGTCAGGTAGATATATTTGGGTCACTGTGTATCTACAGTTTAGATTGTGTTAAGAAATTATATATAAATACAAGTTATTTGGCAAACACTTTAATCGAATTTAGTAGTAACTATTATGAACGAAACACCAAGGTAACATAAAAATAACAAAGGTAAATAAATGTATGCAAATTATTAATAACAAGCTTTTGTTAATTAGGAATATGAATTGTATTACATATAAAATGTAAATATGAACAACTAACAACTAATATAAATTTGAATAATTTCAATGAATTACAGAACTATGAATGTTATGGTAATTAATTTTATGTTATTCAGTTAATAAGTTCAATAACTGGACGTGTTTAAAACTAATAAGTCAATGATATTATTAAATATTATGTTATTCAAATGAATTACAATAATAATAATAGCAATAAATGGATAAAACGAGCACATTTGAATAAATAATAAGATTACAATTGTATTAAGTCTGAATTTAAGTTCCCGGGTTAATATTTAATTTACAAGTGTAATTGAGAAGTACCACCTTTACAGGATTTACTACTAAATTAGAGTTCAAATGTGACCGATTCATATTTTTCCCATTGTCCAAGTTTCAATAAATTACAAGATCACAAAATTTTGAATATGATTTAATTAGCTGAGTGATAAAATCAAGTTTTCCTTTTTTCATATTTTGCCCATCAACAGACTTCGAATGTTTCCAGGGTTGTAGTTTCCGTTTTTCAGATATAAGGTGTGTCCGCCATAGTTTTCCGCCAAAATGATCGTTTAGCGAATCTTTTAATAAAGGCATTGCGTGTCAACTCTTGGACCGTTCCACCGAACAAAAGAAGTCTGCATCAACGTATTGTGTTTCGCATTGTTTTCCTAATTGTCCCAACAATCGAACCTATTGATTCCACGACGCATTCGCACGACGCTCTCCCGATGTTATTAGCAGCCATTTGAAGTACGTCCGCAAATGGTTAAAGTTCATATATAGGTTTCTTTCTTCCACCTGCCATATTTTGCCTTTAGACTAATCTTTTTCATTTCTCTTTTCCATAATATGATTCGCAAACAAACGGTACTGTTGAAAAATCTCTTTAAAATTTCGCTTCGAACAAAGCCGGCCCATGTCAACAAGAAGATGGACGATTTTGGTGGTTTTACACATATTCTTTTCCAACTGGAACGGACAGAGAAACACTGTAATTTATGTTATTATTGGGGAATCATACATTACTCTTTTCTTGCAGTGCCTCAACAAACTCGTCACTATGATCAGGTATCTAACCAGTCCGGTTTTGTAACCTCATTACGTTCCTCTTTTTGTTTTGCTCTTCGATAAGTTGTGCTGTGTTTGGCGGGAGTCTCTTAAACAATTATTTACACTCTGGATTCTTTATTTTGTCTATGATATCGGGCATTATTTGTTTTGTCAGGTTCTCGTAACGGAGCAAACAATGCTTGAGCAGCGGTTTTCAGTCCGTGCCAACGATTAAGTGGTTTTTCTCTTAGTCTATTACGCGTGTTGTTTTTTATATTATTTTTGGCTTATTTTTCTTGCTTCTTCAATTCTTGATTGAGATTTTTAGGCTTTTGTTTTTCGCTTTTGCGTTGCAAATACTTCTCCCAGCCCATGAGTTTTCGTTTTTCTTTTGCCCAACGTCTGCAAAATATCGCCTCACCGGCCTTTATTTGCTTTTGTGCTTCAGCTAGATTTTGACTACTACATCTAGTTGAAGGAATATAAGTGCTTATATGTCGGCTGCCTGTTGTTTGTTGAGAAAAATTTCGAGAAGGATAAGAACGGATCGGAAGCATCAGCACTTTTTAGCATCCATGCGCCTGCTTTGTACTAAATCAGCTATATTTGCTTTGCTTTTTGTTCTTAGTCGGCATAAACGTAATCGTAAGCTTTTTTTCTCGCGTATTGCATCGACATCTAAAATCAGTCGGAAACAAGCCAAACTTTGTTGCTGATTTGATGCATTCTGTTTCTGTTATTGTCATTCGAAACCGTTGTACTTGAAACACGAGGAATATGTTCTCTTTCCCTGCAAAGCTTTGGGGTTCTAGCGGTGTTCGAGTTTATTTTAGTTGGTTGAAGTTTAAGACGGAGCGTTTCATTTGGTGTTTTCTCAATTTCGCTTTTAGGTTGTTGTTGACCTAATTGTTCGTTTGAATTTGGTTGAAAGCATGCTAAAAAAGTCAAAGCGAAGTATGAATATTATTTCTGTATAGCAGTATGCATAGCAAGAGTTTCAAAATTTCAGTGGGATGTGTTTATAAGAATGCACAGAAATGTGGAGTATGTATGCGATGTGTGCATGAGTGGTGTGGATAAAAAATGAATTGAGTATAAGTTATACTATTGTGCCGTCGAGCACTTGTTCTTCTAGATAGTTTAGAATAGAGGTATAATACATCAATAAAAATTTGTATGCCTGGACGTATAAAATCATTTTTTTAATACCCGTGCCATGTTTCAACTGCTTATATAGACCACGAATATTAAAAATTCCAAAGAACCAGGAGCATGAAAGGTTGCATAATTTGTTTTTTCAAATCCATTAATTTTATTCCAGGATAACCATTACTATTCAATGTCGTATTCATCCACGTCAAAAGTGCTCGGGGGACAGGATTTTTTATTTGGGGGGACAATGACACGTACTTCATCGCTTGCTACATTATCGTTAGCAGGAGTGTTAGGAGTCTTGGGGTTGTTGGAATATTGACCGCCCAGCGCGTAATGCTCTAATGTGCATCTGATCCATTGCCTGCTCCCTTTCTCTTTGTTTTTTTTCGATTTTTCCTAAAAATGAAAGCAGGTTGTAAACAAACACTAACAAAAAGTATATTATATAGGTACAAAAAAATTTTTTTTGCCGATCGTAAACCACTACCAATATTGCAATACATATTGTTATCTCACCCGTCTTTTGTCGGCTTGCAATATTAGGCCAGCTTCTCCAAATTTATTTCTAATCCATTCTTTTTTTTTTTGATTCTTCTTTTGAGATTTTGATTGCTCTTTTGTCCCATTACCCATTGCCTAAATTGGTCAAAATATAGCGTAAATTAGAACATCTGTGCAAATGCAAAAACTAGTAATTATGACAGTGATACATGGGACGCTTGTATTAACGGGGTAATAATAATCACGCCGGCGATATTCAAATAAGTAATAATTGCAAAAATGGTAAAACAGGGACACAGCCTTAAT
>JAQGAK010005541.1:0-10067 GCA_034696945.1 Lipothrix lubbocki | reverse complement strand
ATTGGCCTAGCTCAAAAACTGTGGGAGTAGATAGGGAACGTAGGAAATATTACGGACGGACGGACGGACGGACGGACGACGGATGGACGGACGGACGGATGGACGGACGGACGGATGGACGGACGGACAGACAAGCGCATCATTGCATTAGGTCCGCTACGCGACCCTAAAAATGGCATATGACGATAATGACAATTCCTGAAATAATATTATTAATACTGAGAATTTAAATATAAACAGTACATATGCGTTTCTTGGAAACGCTTGTATTGTAAGCAGCAAAGGTTTTTTTGCACAATTTACCTGTTTGACGGGAAAACAAGTTGTGCAATGATCCACTCTATGTTTGTTTAGCTTATCCGTGGTCATTTCATACGTTTTTCCTGATAGCCTGTATTAGCTATTTGTAAAGTATGAATTAATTATATAAATTATAATTATTAAAATCTCCTACACTTAATTTATTTCACTTTAACTGATCTTTGAAATTATTGTGACGGTGACTATAATCGTTGCTAAGGGCAATTAATATGCACCTCTTAAATTTTAAAATAAATTTTAGTATTCTTCATGTAATATTCCTGGTTGTGGGTGGTGTAAAGTGTAAGGGGGACGAGGGTTTGTACCCTAATGGTAAAACAGTATTTCAAATTAAATTAATATGCACACGAATATTAATGGTAATTTAATTATGTAATTAGCAGGCTTTTTGGAAAGGACAGGATTAATTTTAAATACGTTTAAATTAAACCATAATTGGATTTCTTTTTTCGTAGGAATTTTGATGTCAAACATATTATTTTATTTACACGTATTTGTAGACGATATTTGTGGGATGACCGAGGAAAAGAAAGATGACCTCCGAACATTCAGTCCCTGGAACGTTGTAATTTACATGCGGAGAGACCTGAAATCCCCGTATGAATACTTCCTAACTGGATCATTAATAAACAAGAATACTGTCATTTCTGGTTTCGGTGGTGGTTTTGGACAGTCGCCATACAAAAATAAGCGTTATTTTATCCCACCCCCAAGTCATTTCTTGATTGCCGCCGCCTTGAAATCCACCAATCTTTCAGATTCTGATGAGCACATGCAGTTTACTAATGTAATATTTTATATATTTTTAATAATTTAAAGAAAAATTGACCAAATTGACTATTGAGAATTAAACTACATCCGTTCAATCATAATGATAAAATTGTAATTTTGTTTTCTTGAATATTTTTAAAGGGATGTTAAAATTTTCAAGCAAAATATTTTACTTCTTACAGTGCAGTTATGTTGCAGCTCATCAAACTGATTCCAGCAATTTTCATTACGTCATATTCCGGCTGCAGCAAAACTTCAGGATTCAAACGCCATATGTTCGACCTTTGTGCATGGCGTTCCCTGTTAAATCGTATTTTCAATCAGTAGGCAGATGATTTAGCTGATCATTTTCTAAAAATCAAAATATGTTCGTGTTTTTTGTAAAATCCAATAATAATACATGATATGTATATCAAATATTTTTGCAATTAATGCAGATTGGACTTCAAGGGAATAAATTTGATGATACTATTTTCTTGGGTGATATTCCTATATTTGTGGGAGGATTCGACGCACCGCCTGGAGCTACAAAGCCGTATAAACCGGTGTTTGTATTGGGTAAAGGCGATTTCAACATGAGGTGCAGAAATTCGTATAAATTTCATTACAAACCAGAGCCAGGAGAACAAATTGCGTGCTTCAGAATGGATTCGGGTAATGATAAAAAAATTTGAAAATGTTTATAATAAATTAAAGAATGTACACATTTTGGACAAAATCGTGTGTTTTAAATTTTGGACCAACTACACCTTTTAGCTGACATAAGCAATTCAACCTGTCTAACTCATGGAAGTAGTTTCGTTTGGAAAACATCAAAATTTGACATAGACGTTGTACCTGCTCTTGGTCCCGAGCCCTGTTATTTCCTTAACGGAGCCGTGAGCCTAATACCGCGAAAGAATTTTGGAGAATGTAGTGCAAAAACGGTGTTCTATGTCTATCCAATTATCACCCTTCTGGACTGGGTGAAGGATCATATGCTGTATGTGCACCCAAACGTATCTAAATACTATTTACTTAAATATGTAATAAGTTATCAATCTTTCAACTTCACCATTCTATATATTTTTGATGCAGTTGTCAAAATCCTCAAACATTTCCCTGCTCAAATGGAACCTGCATTCCTTTAGAACAACTCTGTGATGAAAAACAAGACTGTGCTGGTGGTGAGGACGAGGAACCCATTTATTGTTCTGCAACTAAGCGCTGCAGCAATCTTAAAGATTATCAGTGCGGATACGAAGGTAAATGCATTAGACTGAGTCAAGTTGGGGATGGAATTATTGACTGTCCAAGTCGCATTGATGAAGATACAAAACTTTTAAATAACACGCGGTTCAGCAAGGGAGTTAAGAGTAAAACGGGAAAGAAATGTTTCCCGCTTTTACCGACAGAGGTAATGGAATATTGTTACTTATTTTCAAACATTCATGCTTTAAAAATATAAACCTGCTGAATTGTGAAAAACAGTTTGGTGTATACAAAATATGTTAAAATCATTTGAAAAACCAAGTGTATGTATGTAATTTAAAACATTAACCATTTCATTAGGGTGTTGTCGTAAAATGTACGCATCACGACCTAGGTCGTGTGAGTTGTTCAAATGCATCCTCAGGATCAAAAGCTATCTTTGGCTGTGCTCCTCAATATTCCTCTCAACAGAAGTTCAATTACGCCAATATGGAATGTTTTGATGACGGGACTTGGAAACCTTACAGGACATTTCATTGTCAGCCCGGTAAGGTCAATGTTTATATATAAAGAGTTGATGTCTTGTATGTATGTATATGGTGATACCCCGTAGAACTATTTTAGTGCATAAACGTTGTTTTTATGTCTTAAAATTTAAAAAATAGAATGTGGGATCCTGGGCAAGGAAGTGAACCAGGCTTTAGTTGTGAATGGAATTACTGTCGAATCCAAAACGGCTTTCCCATGGCATGCTGCCATTTTTAGACCGAGAAGTAATGACAGCTATTTGGAATACATTTGTGGCGCTTCATTAATCGAACGCAATGTGATTATTACTGCGGGACATTGCACCACCGATAATGACGGAAATAGTATAGATATGCGCAGGTTTCGCATCGTTTTGAATTCTATCAGCATAAATTTGACTGACAACGAAAGCAATAAAGAGGCGCAGATATTTGAGGTAGATACATACATATTTCCCATCACACCTAAGTTTTACTCAATTTGAGCTTTCTAAAGTTCACTGTAATCATGACACCACTATGACCTTAAATTATATTATTTTAACTTAACCCTTCCATCTACTTCAAATTAGGTAGAAGCAATATGGCGCCCGTATTCTTTCAACGCTGAGACTCGTCAGTCAGATATAGCGGTAGTGAAACTGACCAGGCCAGTTGTATACACTCAAACAATCAGGCCTATATGTTACATCATGAAGAAATATTCGAATTTACCGAGAGAGAATTCCATTGGGACGGTAATTAATTAGTTAATTACAATTAATAATTACCAGCAAATTTAATGCCAATGTACAAACAAGTATTCTAAGCCGCTGCTTGTATTTTTTAGTTAGAAGTACACTGAACTCACGCTATAAGAGAACGCTATAAATCACCAAAATCAGTCTTTTATATAGGAATTCTCCTATAGAGAGAGCTCGTATGCATATATCTATTTCTATATGGTATGTGGGTAGGAAGGATCTCTTACAGGGAGTGTTCTTTTATGTGGAGATCTCTAATAGCGAGAGTCCGCTGTAACGACTCACCAGAGCATATTTGATAGTCCCAAATGAAACATAATATTTAGGATGTAAAATTCAGGTGACGTCTAGAAATTGTTGATTTGATATTAAAACAATTTGACGTTGCTGGATATATCAGTTTGGAATTTTATTCCGTTTTAATTAAAAATAAGGGGCTTATTTAGTTTAGGTAAATCAATAATTGGGTGTGTAAACGTTCTAAAAATGATTACACATTGTATTTTCAAGATTCCCGGATTCGGGGTCACTAAAACTGGACGGATATCCAAATCCTTGAAATATGCAAACTTCAGGGTTGCTCCTACGGATGACTGCTTTATAAAGTTTCATGATAAATTTTGTACTAGATCTAAAAACGGTATGAGAATGTTTTTATTAAGATTTTGGAGTCATAAATGCTCCCAAGAAAACTACTGACAAGAAACAAATATTTACGTATTAAAATCTTACAGAAGCACAAACTATTTGCTACGGCGATAGTGGCGGCGGTCTCGTGTTTCCAACGGAAAAGAGTTCAGGAGGACTGGACAAATTTATACTGAAGGTTAGATTCTCTATATAATTCTTTAAATGTGGGAATGACATAAGATCAACTTAACCCTCCTTGCACAGCAGAGTATACACAACATGCAACAAAGGCACTGAAGGATTTATTTCTATTCATTTTTATTATTAATCTACATATTTAATTTAATTATTCTATTTTCATACAAGTATTTTAATCAGTTACGTTTTATTAAATCGTTTTTAAATTACACGTTTATTATTTTTTTAATCGCCACTAATTTGCACTTTACTGTTTATTCTTGATTCCCGCCCAGGGTATAGCAAGTGAATTATCACAACCTCAAGGAATTCGTTGCGATGCCGGACCTAACGGCACATCGGTCTTCACTCATTTGGATTCTCACACTGAATGGCTGCTGACAACTTTGGAAGAAATTGACATTAATCCAGATTTATAAAATTTTGTGAATTCAGTTCTGCTTCTAAGCAAATGTATTTGCGTTAATTATGTAGCAAAACAGCGGTACATCTTTCGTTTTAGTAAATTGCATATACCGTGCTACAAAATTGTTGGAACGCCCTTACATATTTCTTTGGATCCGATTGATTCTTGTGCATTCATTAATAATTTGGAAACGCAAAGGTCGAACTTATTAACGAAGAACATTCATTTTCAATTTTTATTTACAATAAAAACTAATAAATCTGTTTAATGAATAGCAATTGTATTCTCCATATGTTCACAATATTTCTTTGGTGACGTAGTAGCTATAGTAATTTATTCTCGTTTACATCAAAATATTGGTGGGAAAACTTGAAATTAATACTGATTTTTCGATGAATACCTCTAAATAATTTATTAGTGCGAATAAACTAATTATTTCGCTATGGAGCTAGAACTTTTTACAATCAGTTAATAATTAATAAAAAGTTAATAATTAACTTTGTTTCACAATAACATTACGTGGTTAACAGCTTTATGGGCGTAGGAACGATCTTGTAACGTAACCAAAAGGAACAAGTTAGGAACGATTATTTTACAATTTGGTATTGTGTTCTCTCTTCTTATCTTCACTAAACCTAAACGCAGAATCATTTATTAAGTAACTGTCACCGAAAATCAGTCCGTGTCAATTTTAACGTTCTAAAAGTAACATCTATAAACATGTTTGGTAACATTAACGTTTTGGTTCGAAAATATTTTACATTTCCCCTGAATCATTTTTTCTAATCAAAATTATTATTGCTACTTTGCCGTGAATAAAGGTTTTTTTATTCCAACAATTTTACAGGTCTCTGACTTCAATTTCCTCCGGCGCCTGCCTCTTCACGCGCTGTTCTTGTGGCGTTAATTTCTCAAATGATGCAGTAATACAGTCGCGTTTCACATTGTGATTTACAAGTTCTTCGTCCTTCATGGCTTCCTGCTCAGGCTCCGTGTCTTTCAAGACGTCGCGAATCTGATAAATATTCAAAAAATAATTTCAAAAGAATTTCTTTGGCATAAAACTATGCAAGCTATGGTAAGGAATTAAAATATTTTATAAAGTGAAAACCTCCTTATTAATTGCATACATAAGGACTTAAAATAAAATATTAATTTATAAAATAATAATATAATAATTTTGTTTTAGTGATTTGATACGCACAGCTTCAACTTGCTTGAAAACCCGAAGTAGATTCTGTCCCGCTAATTTTCTTAAGTCCTCGTCGGACCAACGGCCAGTTTCCAGCAGGGCTTTGAACAAGTCGGGATACCTGGAAAACAAGAATTTATATATTCATTATGGGATCCAAATATGTACACATGTTTATTCATATTATATAGTTTATTTGCCAAAACAAAAAAAAACATTAACAAATTAAAAATTAACTATTTAATAATCAATAAGTTTACTTAAAATCTACGTAAACCACCTTAAATGGTCAAGAATTTTATGTTGGCTATTACGATTGTGCTTTGAGTTTTATTCTAATTTCACAATTCTTTTGAATAATAATAGACATAATAAATTAAAGCTTGATTAACAATACACTTACTTGGAAACATCTTCTAATCCTTGCGGTAATCTGGAATATAGTTTCAAAATCAAATTAGAAAATACGTGAGTACAATGAACAATTTTAATTGCAGTATAATATATAATACAAACCAAAGTTAAATATGTAATAAAAACAAACTCACGCGTCAACTCCATCGTAATCACCGCCAATACCAACATGATTCGGGCCGGTTATGTTTCGAATGTACTCAATATGATCTAATAACCAAACGAAAGTGAGAATCTTATTAATTATTATAACTGTTTGTTATTATTATTTAATACTATTTATATTTATTATTATTTAATATTATTATAACTTTTTATTACTAATACAAGAGCTTCTGCTCGAACTTATTACAAATTTTGTCGCCGAAAACTCAATATTAATTTTTGAAATTGCACTCACCGACAACATCCATTAAAGTAGCATTCTTTTTACTATCGCATTGAATAAATCCTTTGTAGAAGTTGACCATTACCAGCGAATCGGTTTTCTTCTGTAAAGTTAGTTGTTAAATTACAATAAAATAACTTCACTATATATTCAACTTTATTTATTTATAATGCTTTGGAGCGCAGTACAAATTGGAGGCACTCACCACAAGTTCCAAAACGTCATCAGGCACATTACGGTGATGGTCACAGACCCCTCGAGCAGAGGAATGCGAAAATATAACTGGAGCTATGGAATGATTCAGAGCTTTCCTCATCGTCTGTGAAGAAACGTGGGACAGATCCACCATCATCCCCAGACGATTCATCTCCCGAACGATTCTCTATGATAAATTCCAAATATAATCAAAAAAATTGATTCGTTTTCAAATAAATTGAATACACAATAATATTTTGTTTTACTAGAATTAAATGATTGTCAGAACAAAATAATTGCATTAATTCCTGATTTTCACTTACCAGACCGAATTCCGACAATCCATCGCTTTCGGGCTTCAGCGTGGCGTTTATTGCATCGACGGGGGAAGCGTCTCCCCTGATCAATGTCAATTATTTTTAATGAATATTTATGCGTAAAATAATAAGTTAAATGACATAATTTAATGTTAACATTAACATCAATTATTTTTAATTTAATTACCAAGGCGTATTGCAGCTGTGAGTCAAAGTCATGTAGCGTGTTCCCATGTTGTACAGCGTTCGCAGAACTCCGAAGCTAAATTGCATGGAATGACCGCCCTCCACTGCGACTAAACTGGCGATTTTCCCGTTGGCAATGGCATTTTCAATATCTGTGGAAGAGTTGTGAAACATTAGATTACAAAAGATTTTTTTTATTCAATCATTATATTTTTTGTAAAAATGTGTTTAAATGTATTTACTTATTAATATTAAATTAAATTTAATTTTAATATTTAATAAAAGCTTACAGAAATAAAGTAAAATAAATCAACAATAATTTTATAATGATTTTGTTATTATGATAAAAATTGAATTAAATATTTTGGTTTGTCTTTAATAAATTAATAAATAATAATGGCTCAGCTATACGCTCAAGAATCGGCAGCTAAAATTCCGACGTTAATTATTGTTGAGAATAATTCTTTTAATTTATTATTTTGTAATTAACAAAATTACCAGCAGCGCTCGTAGCAAACTGTAAGTCATTTGGATATGCCCGGGCCAATCGATGAATCAAATCAATCTGCTCCAAAGTCTGCTCCACGGAATCCTTGTATTGCGTTGTACAAGAAGTGTATGCTACCCAAAACTGAAATATTTAATTAATAATAAATAAATTAAAATTCAATACGAATTCATTATCTTTAAATATCAATGTTAACAATTATTAGATTAATAAATAAATCAATGCCTACGACACGATTTTAAGTTTCTTTAATAAATAAATAATGTTTTGATTAGCAAATTAAGAATTAAATATTATTTAAATCAATATTTAAATCCATTAGATGAATAATTATTATTTGTTTACCTAAGGAATTAATTTGATATTTGATAAAATTACAAATTAGCTATTAATTTATTTAATAAATTATTAATATTGAAATTTTTCTTCATAAAGTATTTTTTATATTGAAAAAATTACAAACCTGCGCTCCAACTTGACCTTTCCGCAATCTTGGAATGTCCGTCTGTGAGGAATCATCTTTACTCCAAATTGGATCCTTTGTAAGGTCCCCTGAGAAATTAACTCTTCGCAAGTCATTGTACGCCAGGCGTCGGACGTTGAATGGGAAGTCATTATGTCTGACATATCATCACACAATTGAATTTAATAAATTTAAAATATTCCCAAATAAATGTAATTAATTTTTTCACTTTTTATTTAATTATGTTTGACTAAAATTCAATTTAAAAATATTTGCAAATTAATTTTCATTCTTTTTTCAAACAACTTGGTTGCGAAATATGTCATTAATAATTTTGTGAAATAGTTTTTAAACTAACAGGAAAATAATTTTTTAAATACAAATTAAATACATATTTTCTTTAATTATTCACCACATTTTCCAAATTAGGCAAACTAAGCTTTTTCAATTAAATTTAAAAATATTTATACAATTTAATTATTTAAGTGCTTTACCCGTCAATAATAGGTGACTGCTCTAAAATCCTCTTGACACGCGCTTCCGGAGTCAATCCACTTAAGTCCTCTTCCCCGTTCCTGGTAATCATAACAGAAACGGTGACTATAATTGTTGCAGCGATGAGCGCTGCCGCGCCGATTATGATCAAAGTTCTTTCTGAAAACAGAAATTAGAAATTAATCTTTTTTGATATTTATTAATTTAAAAAATTTTAACTTCAATTCTGGGTTTCATTGTAAAATGCTAAAAATTGCGAATTTTGTGCGCGTATGTTGAAGAGAAATTCAACAAAAATTTATTTGATTGCCCACATAGAAAACAACAACACAAATTAAGGTTTTTTTTCAAAATCCTGGTTAATTTTTTGCATTTACAACAAAATGCCCACATTTAAACTTTAAAAACGGAAAAATTACTCGGATTTTGCGTGTCATATCTCCGATTAGTATTAATATTAATAGTGCTCATTTTGGTAAAACAGATTAATTCAAATCACTTGAACAATTATCAATTGTATATTATTTAATATATTTATTTATTATTATTGCATTATTTATTGCACACAATAAATGACAAATATTTCTTTTATTTCTGCCATAAACTTCTGCACTTTTTTTCAGCGTCCCCGGAGTATTGATTTTTAATGATTGTGTGTGACATGGAATATTTATTGAGTTCCTTTACATTGTAAATTATTATAGACGAGTGTAAGGATAAACAAGTGTATGACGGTTAAGTATTTGGAAACATGCACTGGAATAAGTGTTCTTTAATGACTCCTGAGAGAAACGCTCTTTAAATAATTAATTTCTGATTTAAGATTCAGCAAATGCATATATTCAATATTGATTTTATACTCGATGTATATTTTCATGTTTGTAATGCTTTTTACATACAACCTAAGCTAGTGTAGCAATTATGCTGCCAAAAATTAAATTCAGTTATTTAGCATTTCAAATTTATTTACTAGAAGCTTATATAAATTTATTCTTCCTAATAATAACATTTTTCCAATTTTAAATAGTGTTTTTATTTATTTTGAATTTATTTTGAATTGATTTTGAATTGATTTTGAATTGATTTTGAATTTATTTTGAATTTATTTTGAATTTATTTTGA
>JAQGAK010005540.1:0-10068 GCA_034696945.1 Lipothrix lubbocki | reverse complement strand
GTATATATATTCAAGGCCAATTGCGCGAAGATCATCACAACAATCATCCATTAACGCCAATCAAGAAGAAATCAAGATAAAAATAAATTGCAGTATTTAATAATTTTTACAAGATTCCTGAAGAAATGTCTGTTATTTTTGATGGTCAATAATAATAATTTGAGGATAAAATAATAATATTAGTTTATCAATAGTCTGATCGAAGTTATGAAATAAAAAGGCGCTCCATTACGGCAATATACTTAAATCTGTTATCGTTCAATGTAATGAAGATATACAATATCATTCAGCTGATAACTTTTTAATAGCTTAGCTATGGAGTTAATTTGTTGTTGTTGCTCAAACAATCTCAATGGTCGGGTCACATACGACTTTTAACGTACTTTCATGTGTCAATCCTACGACAGAAAACGAATTGTAATTACCTTATGATGAATCAATATAAAATATTTCCTTGATAATAATGACCAATTATTGCCAGATTTGCCTAGAAATAATTACGCGATACTAACGACATTTCGCGAACAAGCTTCCGTGATTTGAACGCAATATTTACGGTTTGCTGCTACGTAGGAATGCTAGTTGACTCCACAAAAATTAGTAATTTAATTTTCAGATGATTTTTTATTGATTAAATCAGAAAAACAAAAAAAATAAATGCAATAGGAGAGACAAAGAGATAATAGAAAAAAATAATCGTTAATAGCATAAGATGAGCATCATGAGCTCAAATATAAAGAAAAAATTGATTATCGTTAAACGAAAGATAAATGTACCTCAAAAAGTAACAATTGTATCCGTAAATATACCAATGTGTCACTTTTACAACTACTACATCATCCTAGGTAAGGAATCACAAATCAGTCAAGAGAACCCGAAGAACTGCTTTGGGACCAGTTCCGATTAATTCCGCATGCAGGCACAAATTTCCTAACTTTATAGATTTTTCCATTTCCGTAGGGGCCTACAACAAGATTGTACAAATGAATTACCTCATTATTTCAATATAACTAAGAGTGAACGTCACATGCGTATCGTTAGTATAACTATTTTTACCTTGCATAAAGCCTTGATTTTGGTGGAATCCATCCTCCAGTCCTCATCAAAAAAGGCAGAATACCCACCAGAATGATTCGTCAAAAAAGTTAGCGGAGTGATAGCAATACCGAAATCATTGTGACTTTTGAAGTAATGTCGAATGACTATGCGCTTAGTTCCAATATCGTAGGAAAGTACTCCATGGGTATTAGACCTTCAATAAAACAATTAGTCTTGTTACGTTACCACAATAAATATTAAATAGTCTAGCTTCTAGAAACAATGTTTGTTAATTTATAACTACGAGGCCAATATTAAACATTTATGTTAATAAGATCATTAGGCTACGCTTACGTATGTGTCTGTCCAAAGTTATGTGTACCAGATGGCAGAACAGTACTTGGTAAGTCAAGGTAAACTTTGTAGCCCGGATTGTATATTTGGAAATTCGTAAGAGTGGAGGATGTATTATTTTCTGTGGTATAAAATTTTTATAATTACATTAATTTACAAACTTTATGTTTAAAATCAAACAAGAGCTACAACAAAAGTTTAAAGTCTTACTAAAAACGATAGCGCAGGCATAAGCATAAGTGCTTGGAAATTTCTGTAATTGTGCAACAGTCGAATCTGAATCCTTTTTAAAAATTTCCCACGACAAAGGTTCGTAAATTTTTTCACATTTAACCCTCTGCACTTCGACTATTTTAGTTTCGATTGTTGCAATATCTGACTTCAGTAGCTGCAAATCAATGCCTTCAGGCTCTTCAATCCTGGCAAGAAGTTCACTGAAGTTTTCGTTTCTGCGGCTAGAAAATGTAGTGGTAATGTATAAATTTATATATTTACGTAGTATTATTTCAACTATTGTGAATGAATGTGTTATAATAATTTATAATCATTATAATTCATTTAAAAAGTTTTACATTCTCTGCGCCACCAGTTTCAATAGAGCATAATCTATTATCCTGATTTTGTTGCCGACTATTGCGATTTGGCTACTAAATAACAAATGAATAACAGCAGATTGGCAGCAAAAATTAATTGTACAAATTCCATTTTAATTCATCAGGAAATAATAATATATCACAATATCTATTATAATAACCTGCTCCCATAGTATTTTTTGAATGCTTCAATTCTCCTGCAAAATTTGTTTGCATCCGTTATTTTTTGCCATCTGGAAAAAACATTTTAGAAAACAAATAATTGCCGGGTTTGAATTTTTTTTGCAGATTTGGATGTAAAATTAAATTACTTGGCCACTAAAGTTTCCATCTTCTGAACTTTAATTTCCAAAGCGGAATTTCTATTTGCTAAAGTACGTGCTTCAATTTTTGCATTTTGGATTTCAGATTCCATATTCAGTATTTGAATTTCCAGGTTATGAGTTTGAACGCTCATGTCGAATTTTGCAAGCAAATTGTCCGTTTTAGTTGCATGGAGAAATTCCTCACTGAAAATAGTTGATAGTACATATTTGCGATTCAATGAAAACCCTCACCCTTTATTATTTAATAAAAATAAATTAATTCCACTCACGTGCTGTTTGAATCCTTTGCAGCAGCCTTTGAGTCCATGACTTTCAAATATTCGCGCGGATGATTGCTGAAAGCGCTGATGAAGCCACCATTCTTGTACCACAATTCCAGAACATCAATCTGCGGATTAGCCAGAATATTTAGCGGAATTACGTAATCCCGGAACTCACGCTCGTTAATGTTGGGAAACCGAATCCAATTTATCGGTTCTTCCAGCACGCTCCTTAGATTTTCGGATGAACCGAGCTTGCTGTCCAATTTCAACGTGTTCAGTCCCCATCTGCGTTAAATTACAATAATTCTTGTCACAAAGTTACAATTTGATAAATTGTTTTATGATGAATAAATACTTTCCATTTAAATTCGAAATCATTTTAATTATTGATTTATTATTGTTACCTAATAAGTGCATTCAACACTTCAATTTCAGACTCAATCTTCAATTTATCCTGAATCAGAATCTCTCCCAAATCCTCCAATGATAACCGCAAATATTGTTTTCGTCGGAAAATCAATGAAGCGTTCCTGTAAGAGATATTTGAAAAACAACAAATTAACCAGTTTTGAAAATTAGCTATAAAACGAAAAGAAATATAAAATTAAGAAAATAATTTGCTTACCCCACAATGTATTTCAATGCTTTTTGGCGCAAGCTCTCAAAAGCAAAACTTTGAAACAAAATTATTTCCAGGCTTTCTTCATCAGCATCATCATCAAGCACATTTCCGCTGGTTTCAGCTTCTTGAAGCACCGTCCCACAAATGTCTTCAATGAAATTGTTGAATCCAAAATGAGCTACAATTTCAATCAACCGGCAAGTTTCTTGCAAGTCCGTAAACTTCCACTTCATTCCCACAATTGCGCACTATAGAAAATAAAAATAAACGGACACAGAATTTTCAAAATTAATTATAGTTGAGTTATTTTTAATTCAAGTAATATAAATTCATAGAATGTCTAATTTACAAAAATATGTATAACAGTAGTTAACAAAAAAATTAAATAACCTCCAGCACAGCTTGAAAATCCTTCGGAATAATTTCCGGAAATCTTAATATTTCAGTCGATTCATTTGCTCTTTCAATTGACTTCTCCAGACGGTGAGAAGAGAGTTTGGCAAGACGTTTATTCACTATGAATTGTTCATCAGTTGGGCCAACCAGAATTACAATATTATTTGGATCATCAGCTCTTCCTTCAAGCATTCCCTTCTTTAAAATAGGAAGTCGGTCAAGGATTAATCCGTCTCCTCCAGCATTGAACTCACTACGTTCCGTTGGACGGAAGTCGGTTGAAGAAGTCATTTTGTTGAATTCGAAAAGTCACTGCAATTATTTATTTTATTAGTATGTATTTTGTTATAAAATTCTTTTATTATTTTTATGGTTACGATCTTACGATACTGATTGTGTCGGGCAAGGGCAAAATCCACGAAGAAGAAATTATTTAAATCCACCACCACAAATGAAAGAAATGAAATGATGAATATTGTCAATAGTGTATTCCAATTCCAACAATTCAGGGCTCTCAAAAGTGCATGGAAATCTTATCTTCCGAGTATAGGATAGAATTTGGGGACGATAAATTTGACTTGAAAATAAAACTACGAAATATTAAATAATTAATTTTCTGTAGTTCATTCACCATTCACCATAGATCAAACATCAAACCCAAGTTCTATATTTGATTTCCTACTATTACTATAATGATAATTTCGTGTTTTTATGCACGTTATTATTGAAAGTTCCCCTGTTGTACTATTAAAGACACGACGTTTCATTAGGCTGTGAAAACGTTCTTGTCTTTTCATCCCACTAACGGATTTACCTGTATTTTCATATAGGTACTTTAGATTTATGTATGAATAATAATTATACTATTGCTTTTGGAAACGCTGTTTGTCATTTATTATCAAATAAATAAAATAAAATGAATGAACATTTTGTATCTTATTATCTGAGATATTAGTTGCCTATGTTTTGTATTTCTAATAATTGTACATATTAGTTAAACATTTAGGACTGGGAATTATTTTTATCGAACAATAAGATGCCCACAAAATAATCTAAAAATAATATTCCACATGAGAGCGCGTGTTTTTATAAATATTAAAATATGCTGTGGAAATTAAAATACATGGTAACGGTAACCAATGGTAACTGGTAACGATGTCAAATCAAAGTAATTCAGCATTTCAATTAAGAACAACTTTGGAAGTTGAATATTTTATTTATATTTTATATTATACGACATTATTTAATGGATGTTATATAATTACGAAAAAAGAACTCTTTGCAATGATTTTTGAAACATTCATAAATACCTTCATCATGGCTTGAAAATACTCTGGAAAATTTTCTGGGAATTTTAGAATACTATTTGTCTCCTTCGCTGTTTGGTTGACTTCTCCAAACGACGAGACGATAGCGTGGCAAGACATTTATTGACAATAAATTCTTCCTCAGTCAGTTGGGCCAACCAGAATTTAGTATTAATTGGATCATCAGCTCTTACTTCAAGCATTCCTTTCTTTAAAATCGGCAGTCGAGCTTGGATTAATCCCTTTAATTAATAGTTAACTTCTCTTCTTCCTGTACGCTAGAATTGTGGGTTGTGAACAAATGTAAGTAGTTCGTGATTAGATTAAACGCTCTTTATACAAATAATTGACCACGATAATTTCCAGACTTCGAAATTTATTGGGGGCCCTTCATTAAAATTGGTACGGTGTTTAGGATGGGGTCATTATTAAACACGGAATGGCAAATAATCGTTACACTACAGTTTTTAATTTGCTTTTGTGTGTCAATTAGATTATAATAGAAATACAATTGTGGAAAATTTTTAACGTTATGAATAAATATAATTATTTATTTTTCAACCTGAATTTAATAATAATTTACTATTACACTTGTTACAAATTAGCTGGTAAAAAAAGTTGCATTACATAATTACTAGAATTTTTTGGATTGGCCGGGTTAATGATTTTGCAAAATTACAGATCTTAAAGGTCACACTCAGTCAATAGAACCCGAAGAACAGCTTTCGGCGCAGTTCCGATTAGTTCCGCGTGCAGGCAGAGATTTCCCAATTTAATGAACTTTTCCAGTTCTCTGTGGGTCTGATATAATTAAGCAAAATTGTATATGAAACATTTACTTATTGGAATGATGCGTAAACTTCATATACAGTACTTCGTATGTACTCTCGTAAGTAATATTTTTGCTGTACCTGGCTTAAAGTCTTAATTTTCGTAGAATCATTCGTCCAGTCTTGACACTCAAAAGCAACGAATTCTTCATCATTACTCACAGTGAAAGTTGACGGAGCCATTCCAATACCAAAAGTACTCCAATGGTCAAACCAATGTTCAACGAATATTTTCGTAGCTCCGATGTTGTAGGAAAGTACTCCGTAAATTTCACTTCTGTAACAATAAAAGCTGTTAGTGCTGTTTCAACGAATAACTATTTATTTATTTTTACCATGTAAAAATGAAGCCGGAAAAAATTTGGTGTACAATAATTTGCAAAATTGTGTTGTTATTTGTTCGGTAAACTCTTACCTGCCGGTTTGCCCATAGTTATGTGTACGAAATGGCAGAATATTATTTGGTAACGCGATATAAAGTCTGTTTGAGCCCTGTTTATAAGTATGCAAATTCCGAAGAGGTTTGGATGTGTTGTTTCCTATTACATTTAATTTAATAAATACTTTAATTTACAAACTAAATGTCATCACAGCTGAGAGGTTTACAAAAATCTGGCCCGACAATGTTAAAATCTTACTTAATACGATGGCACAGGCAAATTTTTCAGTGTTTTCAAATTTCTGTAATTTCGTAACAGTCGATTCGGTTTCCTTTTGAAAAATCTTCCAGGCGAGATATTCAGAAAAATCGCTGCATTTAATCCTTTGCAGTTTGACAATATTAGCACGAATTGCCTTATTAACTGACTCGAGTAGCTCAACATCAATGCTTTCACGTTCATCAATATTCGCAAATATTTGGCCGAAGTCTTCCATTTTATGGCTGAAAAATAATGCATATTTGAAAAATAAAATGTACAAATAAAATATTAAAATAAAAACATATGATATTCCCTATAATTCTTAGAAAAAGATGATGAATTCAGTGTTTACATTTTTTCTGCCACAAGTTTCAATACATACAAGTCATTGTTTTGGTTCCCAGCTTTATTCTGTGAACTGCAAAATGATGTAATTCATTTAAGGTCCGTTTATGGGAATAAATGAGTTAATATTAATTCAGTTAAATTGTTATTGAATTATTCGTACCTGCTTTCATAATACTTTTTGAATGCTTCGATCCTCTGGCAAAATCTGTTTACTTCCATGATTTTTTGCCAACTAAAATTAAAAACAATTTGGTTAGTAAAACTTTTAATTTCTTTGCTTAAATTATCATTATTTGTTTCAGTTATTGTTTTTATTTGACCGTGACTAATTTACTTTCCCAATAAAGCCTCCACCCGCTGGAATTGTGTTTCCAATTCTGCTTTTTCATTCATCAATTTACGCGCTTGAATTTTCCAATGATGTGCTTCAGTATAGGAATCATGAATTTGAATGTTCATGTTAAATTTGGCGAGTAAATTGTCCATTTTGGTTGCATGAAGAAACTCATTTCTGGCAAAAAAATTATAAAAAATATGTAGTTCACTCAGTCGAATTGTATTTGTGAATAAATAAACTCCACTTACATGTTGTTCGGATCGTTTCCAACAGGTTTTGCATCCATGGCTTTCACATAATTCCGCGCATGGCAGTTAAAAGCGCTGATGGAGCTTCCATTCTTGTACCAACACTCCATTGAACTGATCTGTTGATCAGTCAGAATTTGCATCGGAATTACATAATCCCGGAACTCCCGTTCGTCCATATTCGGAAACCTGATCCAATTCAATGGCTCCGCCAGCACATCTCTTAGATTTTCGGGAGAAGCGAGCTTGGTTTCATTTTTCAATGCGTTTATTCCCCATCTACAGATTAAAATAAAATATTGGAATAATGTTTGCAAAAATATTCTCGTCCAAATTTATTTCAACTAAAATTGTAATTAATTTATTATTATTAATAATCGTTAATCATTACCTAATAACTGCATTCAACAGCTCGACTTCAGACTCGATCTCCAACGTATCCTGAATGAGAATCTCTCCCAATTCCTCCAGCGACAAGCGCAAGAAATTGTTTCCTGGAAAAATCGATGACGCATGCCTATGCGAGAGATTGTCAGTTACAAAAGTTATTTGCAATATTTAAACAATTACGGCTATGTATTATTAAAATATTTTTAATAATTTAGTTACTCCAGTATGTAGTCCAATGCAATTTGGCGCACGCTCTCAAACTTTAAACTTTGGAACACAATCATTTCCAGGCTTTCTTTATCTTCAAACAACTCCTCTCTAATCTCAGCTTCGTGAAACACCGACTCGCATATTATTCCAATCAAATCGTAAAATCCGAATTGATCTGCAGTTTCAATCAAGCGACAAGCTTCTTGCAAGTTCGTGATCGTCCATTCCATTTCCGCAATAGCCCACTAAATTAATTTAAATATTTAAAATACAACATAAGGACAAGCAAATTATGTAAAAAAATTATTTATGTTCTATACGAAATCAGGTAATTGAAAATTATGTACGCATTAAAAAAAATATGCGAGTGACAATTTAAAAAGAAATTCAATACCTCCAACACAGTTTGAAAATGCTTTGGAAGAATTTCTGGTAATTTTATTGATGCATTTGATTCGCTCGCTTCTTCGATCGCCTTCTCCAAACAACGAGAAGAGAGTTTGGCAAGAGATTTATTCACAACAAATTTTTCCTCAGTTGGGCCAACAAGAATTACAATATTATTTGGATCATCAGCTCGTCCTTCAAGCAATCCCTTCTTCACGATCGGCAATCGATCTTGAATTAATCCTTCTCCTTGACTGAAATCTGAATGTTTTGCAGGACGGAAGTCGGTTGACGAAGTCATGTTATTGAATTGGAAAAGCAACTGTAATAATTTATTATTTTGTTTTTAATTTATTCTCTATCTTACAGAGATACACTCAAAGAGCAGAAGAAAAATACAGCAGCACGATCAGAATTGATTTAGAATTTGGAGTAGGAAGGTTCTCAAAAGTGAATGACACATAGGAGTCATGAGAAATATTTCTTATTGGAACTTTTGGGGCAGACAAAACAGTAAAAATGTTATGAAAGGACAAAGTAGTCAATATAGTTCAACAGACTTGTGATAAGGAGTTCTATAATCAGATTAGAATGTAAATACATACATTTATTCCAGGCGTGCGATTTTATTAGAAATGCATATTTACACTTTTAAGGTTTCAGTGCCGCACATTATATTGTGCGGTTTCCAGCGGTTATTTTGTATTTAAAATCATTACTTCATTATGTGGAATCCAATTGTGATTATGTGTTACTAGCTTTAAGCCCGTGCTCTGCAGGGGAAGACACGGATTGGCCATTATGTTGCATAATGTATGGCGCGAGCATTTAAAATCTCAGAGAGATTTAAGGCGAGTATAGGTGAGGATTTTATTTACGTGAAAAAGCATTTTATTTGCGTGTATATTAGTTACAGCTTTTAATTGAGATACAGACGTGAATAAATTCAATTCTCTTAATTATATTGAAAATAAATATGACATTGAATTAAGGCTGTCGAAAGGTGTGCATACAGAACGGGTGAATAACATTGAAAAAGGGAATGTAAGCCTGTCCGCATCCAGAGTAAATTTGAAAATTCTGTAGATTTTCAGATGTGCTGTTTACTATGAAAATCAAATGGTAAAAATGTCGTTCGTTAAAAAACTTTAATGCAAAGCGACGGAAAGTTAACAACCTCCTAAAATTTTAAAATATTATTACTAAATATAAACGCAAAGGCAAAACTTTCGGCGTTTTGAAATATCCGCATTCCTGCCCGAGTTGAATTGAATTCCTTTTGAAAGATCTGCCAAACTAGATTTTCATAAACTTTGCTGGATTTTATCTTCTGTATTAGAGAATTTTGGCTTCAATTGTCTCATCAACCGACTCCAAAAGCTACAAATTAATACCTCCAGGTTCTTCGATTTCGGCAATGAACTCTGAGCTTCCTGATGTCTTCGTTTTTACGGCTCCAAGATAATTTTGACATTGTATTTCATATATTTAAAATTTTTATCTCCTAATCAGAAAAAGAATAATTGTTAGGATTACATTTTATAATTTTATCCGCCAACGTTTTGAGTAGATCGTCATCATTTGCGTGGTTTTGGCTATCCGATGCTTCATTTTTGCAGTAAAGTGAAAATATTTTCCATTTTCATTTCAACGTCAAAATTCTGGTTCTATTAAAATAAATTATTACAGCTATACATACACTGGAAACTCGCTATAAGAGGCCTCCATATAAGAGAATTCTCTCTATAAGAGATCCTTTGGGCTCGCATGTCATACAT